>PVHP010003728.1:12605-48225 GCA_004024765.1 Zapus hudsonius
GGGGGTGGGCTTATGGGGGTTATAAGCCAGCTTCCCCTTGCCAGTGTTTGGCACACCTTCCTGCCGCTGTTTGCAGTGCTGTGGCAGAGGTGATGTCCAGCCCTCTGCTCATGCCATCGTTTTCCCTGCCAGAATGGAGTCTCCCCTCGAGTCCGTAAGCCAAATAAACCCATTCCTCTACAAGCTGCTTTTGTTTGGGGTCTTCCCGCGCAGCAACTAGAAAGCTGACTGCAACACCTAGCAAAAAACAAAAATAGACTGGAAATTGGATCTTACCAAAGAATTGGAGACTATAAACAAAATTATAGCAGAAACCAAAAATTAAATGGAGTTGTTAAAATCCTCCCTTGAATCAATCAGTCCCAGAGTTGACAATCTGGAGGACAGACCCTCGGACAGACTCTCAGAAGTTGAGGACAAGTCAGAAGGAATTAATAAGGATGTTTCATAGGTTTCAATAAATTCAAGAAATCAAGTGAGCAAAATTTGAGTGAGGGATACCATAAAGAGGCCCAATATTGGAATCATGGGGATCCCAGAGGGAGAAGAAGCCCAGGCTAAGGGCATAGGAAATATCTTCAACAGAATTATTCAAGAAAACTTTCCCTATCTAACAAGAGAAAGCCCACTCAACATTCAAGGGGCCCAGAGGACTCCAAACAGAGAGGACATGAAGAGGAATTCTCCAAGACACATTTTAATTAAGATGCCTAACATAGAAAACAAAGAGAAAATACTCAAAGCTGCTAGAAAAAAGCAAAACATAACTTATAAAGGAAAAGCCATCAGAATTACCTCAGACTTCTCATTAAAAACCATGAAAGCCAGAAGGGCTTGGAATAATGCTTTTCAGGGCCTAAAGAAGTATGGCTTTCAACCTAGACTACTGTACCCAGCAAAGCTATCCCTCCTGATAGATGGAGAACTGAAAGTGTTCCATGAAGTAAACCAGCTCTACAACTATTTGAACACAAAGCCAAAATTTAGAAGATCCTGCAAGAGATATCCCACACAGAAGAAACAAGAAATCTACCTCAGAAGAGTACCACAGATCAGACACGACAATCACAGTCAATGTGCTAATAACAGCAGCACTGACAACAAACCCCATTACCCCTTCATCATGGCAGGGCTTAAAGCAAACCTCACTGTTTTATCACTGAATATAAATGGACTTAACTCCCCTATAAAAAGACACAGACTTGCAGAGTGGATCAGAAAAATGGACCATTCCATCTGCTGCCTTCAGGAAACACACTTTACCTCTAAAGACAACAATCTTCTTAGAGTAAAAGGATGGAAAACAGTTTATCAGGCATGTGGAAGTAAAAAGCAAGCAGGTGTGGCTACATTAATCTCTGACAAAATAGACTTTACACCAAAATCAATTAAAAAAGATAATGATGGTCACTTCTTACTCATCAAAGGAATAATCCAGCAGGAAGATATCACCATCATTAACATATAGGCACCAAATTCAAGTGCAACACAGTTCATAAAGGAAACCCTACTCAAAAATAAAGCAGAAATAGATTCTAATTCCATCATAGTAGGAGACTTTAATACACCTCTATCAGCTCTAGACAGATCAACCAAACAAAAGATCAGCAGGGACATAGCGTAACTTAATAACACCATTGACCAGATGGGGATAACAGATATTTACAGAACGTTCTACCCCAAAGACACAGAATATACATTCTTCACAGCAGCACATGGGACTTTTTCTAAAATTGATCACATCTTAGGACACAAATCTTCCCTAAACAAAATCAGGAAGACTGATGTAGTTCCTTGCATCATATCAGACCATAGTGCATTAAAAGTAGAAATTAACAATGGAACAGGATCCAGAAAACACACAAAATACTGGTGCCTGAATAATTCGCTACTAAAAAAATGATTGGATCATTCAAGAAATAGAACAGGAAATTCAGAATTTCCTAGTAATAAATGATGATGATAACACATCTTATCAGAACTTGTGGGACACAATGAAGGCAGTCCTGAGGGGAAAGTTCATTTCGTTAAATGCCTTCATATCAAAGACAGAGAGGTCTCAAATCAATCGCCTAACCACCCAACTAAGATCATTGGAACAGACGGAAACAGCTAACCCGAGGAGCGCAAGACGAAAGGAAATAATTAAAATCAGAGCTGAGATTAATGAATTGGAAATAAAGAAAATGATTTAAAAAATAGATAAATCAAAGAGTTGGTTCTTTGAAAAAGTTAATAAGATTGACAAACCCCTGGCCAATCTAAACAAATGAAGAAATGAGAAAGCCCAAATCAACAAAATCAGAAAGGACAATGGTGAGATCACAATAGATCCTGAAGACATTGGAAGAATCATCAGGTCATACTTCCAAAACCTCTACTCCAAAAAATTAGAGAACATGGAAGAAAAGGATAAGTTTTTGGACACGTACCAACTGCCAAAGCTTAAACCAGAGCAGATAAAAGCACTAAATAAACCAATCACATCCACAGAGATTGAAGATGTAATCAAAAACCTTCCCAAAAGGAAAAGCCCAGGACAAGATGGTTTCTCAGCTGAATTCTACCAAGCCTTCATCACAGAGCTGAAACCACTCTTACTGGAGCTTATTAGAAGCATAGAACAAGAGGGAAGCTTCCAAACACCTTCTATAAAGCTACCATTACCCTAATCCCCAAACCAGCCAAAGATGCAACAAGAAAAGAGAAGTATAGACCCATATCTCTAATGAACTTAGATGCAAAAACCCTGAACAAAATCCTAGCAAACCAGATACAACGCTACATCAAAAATATTATCCACCTTGACCAAGTTGGCTTTATCCCAGAGATGCAGGGATGGTTCAACAAATGCAAGTCGATAAATGTGATACATCACATTAATCGGCTCAACCACAAAAACCACATGGTTATCTCAATAGATGCAGAGAAGGCCTTTGACAAAATTCAACACCTCTTCATGTTCAAAGCTCTCAAAAGAATAGGCATAGATGGCCTATTACTCAATTTAATAAAGACGATTTACAAAACTCCTAAAGCACAAATCATTCTCAAAGGGGAACAGCTCAAGGAGTTCCCACTCAATGCAGGAACAAGACAGGGCTGCCCACTCTCACCACTGCTCTTTAACATAGTGCTTGAAGTTCTAGCCCAAGCGATAAGACAGGAGAAGGGCATAAAAGGGATACAAATCGGAAAGGAAGAAATTAAACTATCCCTCTTTGCAGATGACATGATCCTTTATATATCAGACCCAAAGAATAGTATCAGTAACCTCTTGAAGGTGATTAATGCCTTCAGCAACATGGCAGCATACAAAATTAACACACAAAAATCAGTAGCCTTTCTATATGCAGAGGACAAGCAGACAGAAAAAGACATCAGAGAGACTGTCCCATTTTCTATAGCCTCAAAGAAAATCAAATACCTTGGAATATCACTAACCAAGGTTGTAAAGGACTTATATAAGGAAAATGTTGAAACACTCAAGGAAATAGAGGAGGACGTGAGAAGATGGAAAGATATTGTATGCTCATGGATAGGGAAAATCAATATAATAAAAATGGCAATCCTGCCAAAAGCAATTTACAGATTCTATGCCACGCCAATAAAATTCCCAACCTTTCTTCACAGACATAGAAAAAATAATCTCTAAATTTATTTGGAAGGACAAAAGACCTCGGATAGCCAAAACTATTCTAAGTAAAAAATCCTACTCAGGAGGTATCACCATCCCTGACTTCAAAACATACTACAAAGCCATAGTAACGAAAACAGCATGGTACTGGCATAAAAACAGAAAGACAGATCAATGGAACAGAATTGAAGACCCAGCTTTAAATGGAAGTAACTTCAGTTATCTGGTCTTTGACAAGGGGGCCAATAATGTACACTGGGCCAAAGATAGCATCTTCAAAAAATGGTGCTGGATGAATTGGATAAACATGTGTAAAAAAATGAAATTAGACCCACTCCTTTCACCATGCACAAAAATCAACTCCAAATGGATTAGAGACCTTAATATAAATCCGGTAACCCTGAACACCCGGGAAGAAAAAATAGAAGGAACTCTACATAAAATAGAAGTAGGGAAAAATATCCTGAGCAAATCTCCAACAGCCCAGGAAATACAACAAACACTTAGCCAATGGGACCTGATCAGGCTCAAAAGCTTCTATACAGACAAACAAACCATACTCAGAGCCAATAGACCCCCTTCAAACTGGGAGATGATTTTAGCCAGCTACAACTCAGACAAAGGCCTAATTTCCAGAACCTACAGAGAACTCAAAAAAACTAATAACAAAAACCCAAAATGCCCCCTCACAAAATGGGGTACTGATCTCAACAGAGAATTCACAGAGGAGGAAACACAAATGGCCTTGACTCATCTAAGAAAGTGCTCAGCATCCTTAAGCATCAGGGAAATGCAAATCAAAATCACAATGAGATACCATCTTACCCCTGTCAGAATGGCAATCATAAAGAAAACCAACAACAATCGTTGCTGGCGAGGATGCAGGGAAAAAGGAACCCTCATTCACTGCTGGTGGGATTGCAAACTTGTTCTACCATTATGGAAAGCAGTGTGGAGACTCCTAGACAGAATGGACATAGAACTACCAATGGACCCAGCTATCCCTCTACTAGGCATCTACCCGCAAGATGCCACATCTCGATGCAGAAAATTTTGTACAACTATATTTATAGCAGCTCAATTCATAATAGCCAAGAATTGGAATGAACCCAAATGCTCATCCATGGAGGAATGGACAGTGAAACTGTGGTATATTTACATGATGGAATTCTACTCAGCCGAAAGGAAAAATGACATATTGAAATCTAGGAAAAAATGGTCTGACTTCGAGCAGATCTTCCTAAGCAAACACTCAAAAGAACAGAGAACTGAATGCCACATACTCTCCCTCATATGAGGTCCTTAACCAGGATAACCGTTTTCTTTATGCACACTAGTAGAAAGAAGTGAGAGGTTATGAATGAGGGGTAAGGGATGGGGGAGGGGAATGGCTCAAGCATGAGGCTAAACCAAATTAGGTTCAAAAACATAAAATCCTCACGAGCATACTGCAACCTAAAGAGTAAGTAGTGGTCATCAACTGGTAAGAGGGGCCATGAGTAGTAGGGGAGAATGTCTAAGCCTGGGAACAATTGAGCAGTCTGACAGCCCCAGGTCCCAGCCACCGGTTTCTTCCCTCACTGAGCTGTTGACCAAAGTGACCCATGAGGTTCCAAAAACAAGACAGAATTCTGTCAAGACTCTTAAACGCCCTCCCCAGGCCTGAGGCAAAACCCTGTTGCCGAAGAAACCACAGAATGCCATCGATCAGCATCGAGAGACGCTTCGAGGTCTGGAATGGTAAACAGCCCCCAGATGGCAGTTAGTACAGTGCTGGAAGGCACTACACAAGCCGCCAGGGGAAGCAGATCAATGACATCTGGAGTAAACAGACCACTGGCATGAAACACAGTCTGCAGCCATGAGTAGGCTGACCACACCTTCTACTGGGAGAGAACAACAAACCAAGAAAGGGGCACTTGTGCAATGGTGGAGCCTGGGCCTTGGGGAGACAATCAACAGCTATGAAATTTGGCCAAATATTTCACTCAGTGAGGGGGAACCCTTGATTGGAAAAGGGGATTCAGGGCGATATGCACCAGATCTCATACTCTTGGGCTCCCAAGAAAAGATGCACTATGCGAGCGACTGATGGGGAGACTACTAAAAATAGAATCTAGGTAATCCAGAAAGGTGTATATTTGTTAACCTATACTGATCTCACTCTCCGATGGAGATTGTGTTTGTATTTTTCAGGATGCAGTGAGAGAGCTGTGGCCCAAATAACCCTACCAACCGACCGCAGGCAGAAAGCTGAGATCCTGACAAGAGATGAGCCACCACAGTCATATAGTGGAGGATCCATATGGAATCCCGCAGAGAATGACGGGATGAACAAGGGCCCCACAGCCACAGCCATTCAATCAACACAGGATAAGCCAGTGAGACAGAAACCAACGATTCTTGACACAAAACCCCCTAAGGTCACAACATTAAAGCAGCCTTAATACTAACCCACCACGACTCAGGGAACTGAGTGGAAGAGGGGGCGGAAAGATTGTGAGAGCCGTGGTGGGGGAGAATATCAGAGACTTGGCACCCCTCAGTAACAACACACTTGGGTCAGGAGAAACCGGCTGAAGAAAAGGCTATCTATCCATGGTCCCCTACCACAAAGACGGATATAGATGGCCCATGGTGGAGGATATCCAGCTGACTGGGGATGGGGAAGGGGGACAATGAGGAATTGGGGATAACAACTCATTTTTGGTCCACTGAACAATGTAACTCATTATGGACAATTAAAAAAAAAGAAAGTCCCTCATAGGTACACTCAGAGGCTAACTTTCCCCAGTAAGCCTAGAACCTATTAATTAACATAAAACCATCACAGTATCTTAAAATGAGGGCTGGGAAGATGGCTCACCAGATTAAGGTACCTGCAGGCAAAGCCTACCAGCAGGGGTACAATTCCCAAGTTACCCACATAAACCGATGTTTTCAACAGCAAGAAGACTTACCCATAGGTACATGCACACACAAATAAAGCTTTTAAGTGTCAAAAAGTTTAAAGAAAAAGAAAACTAGGAGCATATCTAAATCTCTATGTTCAATCCCAAATAAAACAAACACCAAGTCAGGCGTGGTGACACATGCCTTTAATCCCAGCATTTAGGAGGTAGGAGGAATGTGGTGAGTTTGAGCCATCCTGGGCTACAGAGTGAGTTCCAGGTCAGCCTGGGCGAGAGTGAGACCCTAAAAGAGGGAGGAGGAAAAAAGCTCACACACAGAGAGAGAAATGGTTCAGGCAAGGGAAGTGCCTAACCAAAGTCACACACTCGGGGCTGGAAAGATCGCTCAGTGGGTAAGGTGCTTGCCTGCAAAACAGAAGGACCCAAGTTCAATTTCCCAGTGCCTGGGTAAAGCCAAATGCACAAAGTAGCACATGCATCTGGAGTTCATTTGCAGTGGCAGGAGGTCCTGACATGCCCATAGGCACACACAGATTCATATTCTTTCTCTCTCTTGTAAATAAAAACATTGGAGATTGGGGGAAGGGGAGACAGCTCAGCAAAGGCA
Source organism: Zapus hudsonius (assembly GCA_004024765.1). Lineage (NCBI taxonomy): Eukaryota > Metazoa > Chordata > Mammalia > Rodentia > Dipodidae > Zapus > Zapus hudsonius. The sequence continues at coordinate 19,762 of PVHP010003728.1, forward strand.
TTTGCTTCAATGCCCCAGCACCCACATAAAACCAGATACACAAAATGGTATGTGCATCTGGAGTTCATTTGAAGCAGCAAGAGGTCCTGATGCACCCATCCCCCCTTTACACGTACACGTACACACACACACACACACACACACACACACACACACACGCACATGCACACACACGAATAAGAAAAGTATTTTTAAACATAATGTTAAAAGAGAATTGGCTCCTTTGGGAATGGAGCCCAGGGCCCATGCTCTACCCCTGAATTCTACAAAGAATCTCAGTAAGTCTCTGTAAACTAGGCTGGTCTGGAACGTGGAATCCTTCCTCTTCCCTTAGCTTCCTGAGTGTCTGGGATCACAGGCCTGCAGCAGTGTGCATGGCTTAGAAGTTAACTATGAACCCAGGTCCATTTTACCTTAACATGATGACACTGGTTGGCGGAAGGAGATTGGGGCAGAGAGAGTAGAGTGAGGCTCGGCACACAGATGCTCCTGGAATCCTGCATCCAATGCCTTAGAGACACAGAGAAGGCACAGATATCTGTGTCTCCTAGGCTGGTTTGGGGTGTGTGCTCCATTCCTCTCCCCTCCCCCACCCAGTCTCTAAAGCTTGCCCCTCCAGTCCCTTCCCTTACAGTGAGCAGGATGCAGCCCCAGCAGTGGCCCTGTCCGCAGGGAAACCCAGGAAAGCCCGGGGCTTTGGGTTGTGCCCAGGACAGACGCTGGAAGACACAGCCTCAGCCCTGCCTCCCCAGCTGCTGGGCTTCTGAATCAAGTCCCAAACCAGCTGGGCCTGTTCCCCACATGCCAGCCCCTCCCAGGTACAGAAGTCGGGGAGCAGAGGGATTCGACCTAGCCCCAAACCCCAATGTCTGGCTCCAGGCTCGGACCTGGCTTACAGTGTATCTGTCTTAGGATCTCTGCCGCTGTCTCCAAGGCTCGTTCAAGCTGTGAACCTCGAACTGCACAGGGGCACCTCTTGACTAGGTTAGTAACCCCCAAGCTCCTCCCCACACACCCTAAATGGAGGGGCCGTCTTTAGCACCTCCACCCCTGGGGGCCCGTCAGTCTGAGCGCCTAGGTTTCATCCACACACTCAGGGAGGAAGTGCCCAGCAAGGAAACGCACCCACGCACTAGAGACCCACGGGCCTGGTAAGGAGCGGCTGCTGAGGAAGCCAGGCCCAGCAGGGAAAGAGGAGCCACGGGCACAGTGACAAGGGGCCACTGCCCGAGGTGAGACGAGCCAGCCAGGGCCCAGAGGTCACAGAGCTGCGGCCTCGTAGAGGCCCCTGAAAGCTGACATCTCTGGACACAGAGCGGCGAGGGTGCGGGGAAGCCTGGGGGCGGGCGGGCGGACGGACGGACAGGCAGGCAAACAGACAGACAGACGGACATCGGCAACAACGCGACTGAAGTCCCTCGGCGAGAGACAGACGCCAGGCCCGCGGGAGCCCCGCGCTCTGAATGCCGCCGCTCAGAGCTCCCCGAGGGCCCAGGCGGAGGCCCGGCCCGGGTCTCCAGGCTCGGCGGCTGAAGGGGCCGGGCCGCTCACCGCAGCGGGGCCGGGGTCCCCCTCCCCTGGCCCGGCCCCACCCCGGCGGCTGCGCCCGGCCCTCCTCCCGCCGCCCCGCTCACCGGCGCCGTGGCCCCACCGAGGCCAGCACCCCGGGGGTCTCCGAGCCTCCGGACCGGGACGGAGAGCGGCGGCAGATCCCAAGATGGCAGATGGCCGGCGCGGAGACAAAGGCCACCGCACGACCGGGGAGGCCCGCCCTCGCCTGGCTGGCTGTGCGTCGGCACCGGCGCTTTCCATTGGACGGGGCTGGGCCACGCCCCCTGGTGCCCGATGACGCCGGCTGGCTGGAGAGACGGAAGCCGCCGGGACGCGCTCGAAATCTGCGCGGGCAGTGGCGCCCCTGTCATCCCAGCCCAGGCGAGCCTGGGCTGCAGGAGACAAGCTGAGGCCGAAAGCGTGGGGCTTCGGAGATGGATGCGGGCGGAAGGCGCTGCTTGCAAAGCCTGTCCTCGTCACCGCGCTTTGATTCCCCAGCACCCACATAAGCCATCCCAGGGACCGCTGGGTATAATGTGTGTGTGTGCCGTGCGTATGTGCGTGCGTGCGTGACAAACGGAGCTGAGAAACACTTTGAGCAAAGTAGCGCGATATAACACCAACACCTCATTTTGACTCACATCTGCCCATGAAGCCTGCTTTGACCTGACTTGAAAGAGGGAAAATGAGTTTCCTGTTAAGGGCAAGTGGCAGAACTGAGTTCCGGCTAACCTCAAACTAGCAACCTTTTTCCTGTAGGGTCAAAAATGCTGGACTCACAGGGATGGGCCACCAAACCAAACCCAACCCAGGCACGGAGCGTGGAGCGTGTTCCATTACAGAAGAGGACCAAGGCTTCCACACACAGGGTCCACACTGGGACACACGCGTCCTTCTGTTCCACAATCAGCTTTCTGAGATTCCCAGCCACCCACTGAGGACAAATGCCAACCTCCATACAAACCTGCTGTGGACTTCCTGTCTGGCCAGGTTGGGGGAGGGGCCCATGTGAAAGTTTCCCATGTTACCAAGGTAGCAGCACACCTGCTGTCACAGTGCTCTGATGTAATTCCTGTGTGCAAAGAGAAAGAGGAAAGGCTAAGTTTCAGCCCAGCCGTGATGGGCCAATTCTGCTCCGTGCCAGGGACTCAGGTCGCTGCCAAGGACCCAGAGTGGAGACAGCTGGGAGGCCAGGCCTGGCTCCCAGAAGCTGACCTACATTCCACTTCTGGGGAGGGGGCAGCATGAGCACTGGAGATAGACCAGATTGAGGCTGCCTGACTGTGGGCAACGTCTCCATCTGGTCTCTACATCTGTTCTCCGTCTGGAGAACCCCCTGGCTCTTGATGTGAGTGACAGGGGTCTAACTCCATTCCTTGCCACTGCAATGGGAATCTCCCCACCTTCTCATCCCTCCCTGCTCCTTGGGGCTGCAGAGCCCAGGACATGTTGTCATGTCCCTGAAGATGCAGCCCATGACTTCACACCTCCATGTCTCAGTTTCCCCATCTGTGGTATTTTGAATGTGATAGTATAGACTCAGGTATTTTATTAAAGATAAGCTTTAACTTGGGTCTCCATACACCGGGCTGGGGGAGGTATCACTAGGGAAGGATCTTGATTCCTGCCCAAATATGTGGAGAGAACAGTTTCCCCTCTGATAGTTCATGCTTGCTTGTGGTGCTGGCTGTTTGGTGGTTTCTCTCTGCTTGGATCTAAGGAAGGGATCCAGCTTCTTTTGCCATTGATCTATACTCATGGGTACTGGATTTATAATCCTGAAGTAAACACATTTCTTCCATGAATGGTGTCTGGTTGGATGTTAATCCGAGCTCTGTGTTACAGCTGACTACAACACTATTCAAACCTTCCCAGGGATGAGAGGTTTAGAATTAGAGCTGTTTGTCCCCTGGTTGTAAATGCTACATTAAAGCAACAAAGACCCAACTTAAAATCCTTCTTCTAGATTCTCACTGTAGGACCTAGGGCTGCAATGTGGGGTGGAAATTTAAATTGAATTTTTGTAGAAAGGTTTATGACCCAGGGCCAGAGTTAAGTGGTCCATTCTGGCTCATTTGAATGTACAAGGAGCCCTGGCCTACGATTAGGGTGAAACAAGCAGTGTGGCTAGACATGGTAGTGCATACCTGCAATCCAAAAACTCAAGAGAACCAGGCAGATGGATTACCCTCAGTGTGTGGCCAGTGAGTTCCAGCTTAGTCTGAGCTACATAGTGAGACTTTGTCTCAAAAAACAAGCAAATCAGGGCAGCAGAGATGACTCAGTGGTTAAGGTGCTTGCCTGCAAAACCCAATAATCCTGAGTTGGATACCCAAGTAAAGCCAGATGCACAAAGTGGCATATGCATCTGGAGTTCGTTTTCAGTGGACCTGGTCCTGCCATTCTCTCTCTTTGTCTGTCTGTCTGTCAGTCTGTGTGTGTATGTGCTTGCAAATAAATAAGTAAAAAATATTTTTAAAAGAACTAGGGGTTTGGAAGATGGCAAAGCAGTTTAATGTGTTTCCTTACAGGCCTGTTGGTCTGAGTTCAATTCTCCAAGACCCATGAAAACCTAGAAGCATGAAGTTGCACATGTGACTTGAATTTGTTTGCCAGAGGCAAGAGGCCCTGGCATGTCTCTCATATATGTACATATATGGTGTTTTGTTGTTGTTGTTTTGTTTTTTCCTTTTTTATTGTCCATAATGAGTTACATTATTTGGTGGGCAAACAATGAGTTGGTATCCCCAATTCCCTGATGCCCCCCTCCTCCCCAATCGTCTGGATAACCTCCTCCATGATCATCTGGATCAGTCCTTGTGATAGGGGACCATGGATAGCCTAGTATGCAGCCAGGTTCTCCTGGACCTAGTATATTGTTACTGAGGGGTGCCATGCCTCTGGATCGTCTCCCCCACCAGGGCTCTCACAATCTTGCCACCCCCTCTTCCGCTCAGTTCCCTGAGTCATGGTGGAGGAGTATTAAGGCTGCTTTAATGTTGTGAGTTTAGGGGTCTTTGTGTCGAATAAGGTTGATTTCTGTCATCCTGGCTTATCCTGTGTTGATTGAATGGCTGTGGCTGTGGGTCCCTTGTTAGTCCCGTCATTCTTTGCAGGGTTCCATATGGATCTTCCACGATATGACTGTGGTGGCTCCTCTCATGCCAGGATCTCAGCTATCTACCTATGGTCAGTTGGTAGGGTTAGATGGGCCCCAGCTCTCTCACTGCATCCTGAAAAATACAAACACAATCTCCATCAGAGAGTGAGATCAGTATAGGTTAACAAATATACACCATTCTGGATTACCTAGATTATATTTTTAGAAACCTCCCCGTCAGTCGCTCGCATAGTGCATCTTGTCTTGGGAGCCCAAGAGTACGGGATCCAGTGCCTATCGCCCTGAATCCCAAGTTCCAGACAAGGGCTCCCCCTCACTAAGTGGAAAATTTGGCCAAATTTGAAAGCTGTTGATTGTCTCCCCCAGGCCCAGGCTCTTCCATTGCACAAGTGCTCCTTTCTTGGTTCACTGTTCTCTCCCAGGAGGAGGTGTGGTCAGCCTACTCGTGGCTGCAGATTGTGTTTCATGTCAGTGGTCTCTGTTTACTCCAACTGTTGTTGATCAGTTTCCCTGGGAGCCTGTGCAGTGCCTTCCAGCACCACACTAACTGCCTTCTGGGGGCTGGATACCTTTCCGGAACTTGAAGGGTCTCTCAATGCTGATTGGTGGCATTCTATGGTTTCTTCAGCAACAGGGTTTTGCCTGAGGCCTGGGGAAGGCACTCAAGAGCTTTGACAGAATTCTGTCTTGTTCTTGGAATCTCATGAGTCGCTTTGGTCAACAGCTCAGTGAGGGAAGGAACCAGTGGTTGGAACCAGGGTTTGTCAGGCTGATCTAATTGTTCACAGGCTTAGACTCTCTTCCCTACCACTCATGGCCCCTCTTGCCAGTTGACGCTCACTACTTTCTCAATAGGTTACAGTATGCTCATGAGGATTTTGTGTTTTTGAACCTAATATGGTTAATCCACATGCTTACGCCATTCCCCTCCTCCCATTCCTTACCCCTCATTCATAACCTCTCACTTCTTTCTACTAGTCTGCGTAGAGTTTACGGTTATCCTGGTTAAGGACCACAAATGAGGAAGAATATGTGGCGTTTGATTCTCTGTTCTTTTGAGTGTTAGTAAGATCTGCTTGAAGTCAGACCATTTTTTCCTAAATTTCGATATGTCATTTTTCCTTTCAGCTGAGGAAAATTCCATCGTGTAAATATACCACAGCTTCGCTGTCCATTCTTCCATGGATGGGCATTTGGGTTGATTCTAACTCTTGGCTATTATGAATTGAGCTGCTAAAATATAGTTGTACAAATGTTTCTGTGTCGAGATGTGACATCTTGTGGATAGATGCCTAGTAGAGGGATAGCTGGGTCCATTGGTAGTTCTACGTCCATTCTTTTCAAGAGTCTCCACACTGCTTTCCATAGCAGTTGAACAAATTTGCAATCCCACCAGCAGTGAATGAGGGTTTCTTTTTCCCTGCATCCTTGCCAGCAACGATTGTTGTTGGTTTTCTTTATGATTGCCATTCTGACAGGGGTAAGATGGTGTCTCATTGTGATTTTGATTTGCATTTCCCTGATGCTTAAGGATGCAGAGCACTTTCTCAAGTGAGAAAAAGCCATTTGTGTTTCCTCCTCTAAGAATTCTCTGTTGGGATCAGTGCCCCATTTTGTGAGGGGGCAATTTGGGTTTTTGTTATTAATTTTTTTTAGTTCTCTGTAGGTTCTGGAAATTAGGCCTCTGTCTGAGTTGTAGCTGGTGAAAATCATCTCCCAGTTTGAAGGGGGTCTATTGACTCTGAGAATGGTGTTTTTGTCTGTACAGAAGCTTTTGACCCTGATCAGGTCCCATTGGTTAAGTGACTGTTGCACTTCCTGGGCTACTGGAGATTTGATCAGGAAGTTGTTCCCTACTCCTATCTCATGTAGGGTTCTTCCTACTTTTTCTTCCAGGGTGTTCAGGATTACAGGATTGATATTGAGGTCTTTGATCCATTTGGAGTTGATCTGTGTGCATGGTGAAAGGAGTGGGTCTAATTTCATTTTTTTACACGTGTTTATCCAATTTATCCAGCACCATTTGTTGAAGATGCTATCTTTGGCCCAGCATACATTGTTGGCACCCTTGTTGAAGACTAAGAAGCTGAAGTTACTTGCATTAAAGGCTGGGTCTTCGAGTCTATTCCACTGGTCAGACTGTCTGTTTTTCTGCCAATACCATGCTGTTTTAGTTATTATGGCTTTGTAGTATGTTTTAAAGTTAGGTATGGTGTTACATCCTGCATAATTTTTTTTTGCTCAGAATAGTTTTAGCTATTCAAGGTCTCTTACTCTTCCAAATAAATTTTGAGATTAATTTTTCATTGTCTGTGAAGAAGGAGGTTGAGATTTTTATTGGCATTGCGTTGAATCTGTAGATTGCTTTTGGCAGGATTGCCATTATTACTATATTGATTCTCCCTATCCATGAGCATGGAATATCTTTCCATCTTGCCACATCCTCCTCTATTTCCTTCTTGAGTGTTTCAATATTTTCCTTATAGAAATCTTTCATTTCCTTGGTTAGAGATATTCCAAAGTATTTGCTTTTCTTTGAGGTTATAGAGAACAGGACAGTTTCTCTGATATCTTTTGCCGAATGTTTGTCTTATGTATATAGAAAGGCTACTTATTTTTTGTGTGTTAAATTTGTATCCTGCCACTGTGCTGAAGGCATTGATCACCTTCAGGAGATTACTTATACTGTTCTTTGGGTCTGATATATATAAGATCATGTCATCTGCAAAGAGGGATAGTTTGACTTCTTCCTTTCCAATTTGTATCCCTTTTATGCTATTCTCCTGTCTTATTGCTTAGGCTAGAATTTCAAGCACTATATTAAATAGCAGTGGTGAGAGTGGACATCCCTGTCTTGTTCCTGAGTTGAGGGGTAACTCCTTGAGTCATTCCCCATTGAGGATGACTTGTGCTTTAGGAGATCTGTATATTGACTTTATCATGTTGAGGTATAGGCCATCTATGCCTATTCTTTCCAAGGTTTTGAACATGAAGTGGTATTGAATTTTGTCAAAAGCCTTCTCAGCATCAATTGAGATGACCATGTGATTTTTGCATTTGAGTTTGTTAATGTGGTGAATTATATTTATCGACTTGCGTATGTTGAACCATCCCTGCATCCCTGGGATGAAGCCGACTAGGACAGGGTGAATTATAGACTTGATGTGGGTTTGTATTTGGTTAGCTAAGACTTTGTTTAGGATTTTTGCATCTAAGTTCATCAGAGATATGGGTCTGTAGTTTTCTTTTTTTATTGCATCCTTGCCTGGTTTGGGATTTAGGGTGATGGTAGCTTCATAGAAGGAGTTTGGGAGCCTACCCTCTTTTTCTATGTCCCTGACAAGCTTCAAAAAGAGAGGATTCAGTTCTATGATGAAGGTTTGGTAAAATTCAGCTGAGAAACCATCTGGACCTGGGCTTTTCCATTTGGGGAGGTTCTTGATTACCGATTCAATCTCTGTGATTGTTATTGGATTGTTTAGGATCTTTATCTGCTTTGGTCTGAGCTTTGGAAGTTGGTAGGTGTCCAGGAATTTATCCATTTCTTCCAGTTTCTCTAATTTTGTGGAGTAGAGGATTTGGAAGTATGACCTGATGATACTTCCAATCTCTTCAGGATCTGTTGTGATCTCACCCTTGTCATTTTATTTTGTTAATTTGAGCCTTCTCAGTTTTTTGTTTGCTTAAGTTGGCCAGGGGTTTGTCAATCTTATTGACTTTTTCAAAGAACCAACTCTTTGATTTGTCTATTTTTTCAATCGTTTTCTTTGTTTTCAAGTAATTAATCTCAGCTCTGATCTTAATTATTTCCTTGCATCTCAAGCTCCTAGGGTTGAATTTTTCCATCTGTTCTAATTACCTTAGGTGTGAGGATAGTTGGTTAACTTGAGACTTCTCTGTCTTTGTTATGAAGGCATTTAGAGCAATGAATTTCCCCCTTAGCACTGCCTTCATTGTGTCCCACAAGTTCTGAAAGGTTGTGTGTCCTCATTATCATTTGTTTCTAGGAAGTTCTGGATTTCCTGTCTGATTTCTTGTTTGACCCATTCATTGTTCAGGAGTGAATTGTTCAGTTGCCAATATCGTTTGAAATTTTTGGATCCTCTCCCATTGTTAATTTCTAGCTTTAATGCGTTGTGGTCTGATATGATGCAGGGGATTACATTGATCTTTCTGAATTTGCTGAGGGCTGATTTATGGCCCAGTATATGGTCAACTTTGGAAAAAGTTGCATGCGCTGCTGAGAACAATGTGTAATCTGTGTCCTTGGGGTGGAATGTTCTGTAGATGTCTGTTATCCCTAGTTTGTCTATGTCATTTAGCAGCTTGATTTCCCTGCTTGTCTGTTGTTTGTATGATCTGTCTAGGGATAACAGTGGAGTGTTAAAGTCTCCTACTATGATGGTGTTGGCATCTATATCTGCTTTGCTTTTGAGTAATTTATGCCTAATAAACTGAGGGGCCCTTACATTTGGTGCTTACATATTTAGTATAGTGATGTCTTCTTGTTGTATGGTTCCCTTGACGAGTAGGAAGTGGCCATCATCTTCCATTTTTATTACTGTTGGTTTAAAGTCTATTTTGTCAGATATTAGAGTAGCCACACCTGCTTTTTTGTTCTTCCCACATGCCTGGAAAATTGTTTTCCCCCCTTTTACTCTTACTGTCTTTAGCGAGAAGATGTTTCTTGAAGGCAACATATGGAAGGGTCCATTTTCCTGATCCAACCTGCTATCCTGTGTCTTTTTATAGGAGAGTTGAGTCCATTTACATTCAAAGTTATAACTGAGGTTTGCCAATAGAATTATAACCGTGTATATTATGTTCAGTCGAACTTTAAAATTCCAATTTTCTTTATGAAAACAGTCTGTTCCAAAGTCCCAAGTTTTAAGATTATCTTTTAACTGCAATTTCTGTAAAATCAAAACAAGTTACAAACTTTTAACAGATAGAGGGGCTGATGGGTGCCTCAGGAGCTGAAAAGGAGCAGGGCAGATGCATTGGAGGCTGGAGGTTGGGGCGAGGGGCTAAGTAATAGCCCCCGGACCGGGTTGGCAGGCGGCAGAGAAAGAAAAGAAAAAAGAAAAAAAACAAGAAAAAAAAAGAGTAAACAAGGAAAAAGAGTAGCAAGGTCCTGGGGGGCGGGGCAGGCCAGAGGTAGGGGCTATGTAGGAGCCCGGGTCTGACTGGTGAAAGAGAAAGCTGAAAAAAAAAACAAAGGAAACAGACTAGAGGGGGGCGGGGCAGATGCGCTGGAGGCCAGAAGCCGGGGGGAGGGGCTACGTACAGTCGGCTGATGGAAAAAAATAATAATAATATAAGAAATAAAATAAAAGGAAAAAAACCCAAAAAGTTGAAAAGGAAAGACACGCAAAGGTCCAGGAGCGACGGGAAAGACAGAGGGCAGGAGGGTCGGGGAGGAAACCCAAGGGAAGCCGGCTGAGCCCGAAGGGAAGCCGGCTGAGCCCGAATGGAAGCCTCAGGCGACCAGCGGGCTGAGGCTGCTCTGGCACGGCCTGCTGGCTCTGGACAACTCACTGCCTCCTGTGAGCGCTGGAATTCACTATGTAGTGTCAGGGTGGCCTCCAACTCATGGTGCTCTGCCTACCTCTGCCTCCCAAGTAGGAGGTTAAAGGCATGTGCCACCATGCCCAGCCAATAAAAATATTTTTTAATTTTATTTATTTGGAGGGAGGAAGAGATAGGGGAGAGAAGAAGAAGAAGAAGAAGAAGAAGAAGAAGAAGAAGAAGAAGAAGAAGAAGAAGAAGAAGAAGAAGAAGAGAGAAAGGAAAGACAGACAGAATGGACATGCCTGGCCTCCAGCCACTTTGTGCATCTGGCTTTACGTGGGTACGGGGAATTCAACTCAAGTCAGAAGACTTTCAAGCAAGTGCCTTAACCTCTGAGCCATCTTTCCAGCCTTAAAAGTATGTTTAAAACAATCAAACAGCCTCTTGGGATGACTCAATAGTTAAAGGTGCTTACAAAGCTTGCCAGCCCTGGATGCAATTCCCCAGTATCCATGTAAAGCCAGACCCACAAAGTGGTATATGTATCTGGAGTTCGCTTGTAATAGCAAGAGGCCTTGGCATACCCATTCTCTCTCTCTCTCTCTCTCTCTCTCTCTCTCTCTCTCTCTCTCTCTCCTCTCTCTCTCTCTCTCTCCACAAGTAAATGAATAAAAATATTTTTAAATCCTTTGTGTTGGACATGCCTGTTGTTGTTTTGGAGCATTCCTCTGTGTGTTCTGTGCATTCTGCCGACTGGCGCTGGCTGCCCAGCTGTGGGGCAGCGGCGCTGCGTGTGGTTCGCTCACATCTCAGCTGCCACTGTGGCTGCTGGAGTCCACGGTTCTTTCTGTTTGCCCATGGCGCCAGGCACCAGCCATTCATTCTGCTGCGGCTGCTGTGGCTTGCAGCTCCTTCACGGACTGGGGCAGGGAGGGAGCAGGCGACCTCTGGATGGCAGCAAGCCGGTGGGCCTGAGTACCCACAGGAGTGTTGCGGAGAACACTTCCTGGAGAGTGCCGCTTGTGGACGACTCTCCGTGTTAGCATACAGCTCTGGGAGTATGGCAGAGGATACTCCCTTGGAGAGCACCACTGTGGGTGGCTCCCCTTGTTTTAGTGTTCAGCTCATTTCTCTGGAGAGTGACAGAAAAAGTTGTCCTGGAGAATGCGGTGGAAAGCTGTCATTTATTGTATCAATACAGTTGGTTATGTAGAGGAAGAAGGGAGAGGCAGGGGCAGAAATGGGCAAAGGGGATTGGTAGTGGTCAGCGACCTGCGAATGCCTGCTTTGCATAAGTTGAGTGGCGAGAAGTTCGTGATTCTGGACATGAGCTCGGTGGTGGCAGCTTATGGAGAGACTGTCACCTATTGTCAGCCCTGCTGGGGTGAGAATGCAGGGTTCATTGTGGCCTGGTTAGGGAGCGGGGAGTTTTAGGGTTAAGAGTGGAGGTGGCAAAGCTCCTACCAGAATTCAGAGGCTACCCGGGGCTTCAACCTGTGTACTTTCCTTAACCGATATCCCCCATGCCCCATTTAGCAATACCCCACACCTGTAATCCCATGATTCATGAAGCTGAGACAGGAAGATCACCATGAGTTCAATTCCAGATTGGGATACAGAGTGAGAAAAGCTGGGAATATACATCAGTGGTCCAGTGTTTAGCAGGTGCTTTATGTGGTATTCAATACTCAGTACTGAAAAAAATAAACCATCAAGAGTAGCACAAGTCTAATTGGTCAAGACTAGCCACCATGAGGGACCCAGAGGGATAAGGTTTGGGATTTCTACCCAGATCCATGTCACTGACCCGTGCTGTGTCCCCGAGCATAAGCCCATCCCCTGCCTGCTGCTGCCCCTGCCTGGTCAGAATGCCCTTCTGCTGCCTATACCCCCTTAGGGCCTGGGATCGCCCCACCCCCCACCCAAACGCTCCCGCCACAGCCAGGTCTGCACACCTCACCTGGTCAGAGCATCCGATGCCCCTGGCTAGCTCTCGCCAAGGCCACTTGTGAGAGCCCAGCCCCTGCCTGCTCCGCTCTGCTGGTCTGAGCACCCAGCCCTGCTGTCCCCTCAGTGCTACCACCTGAGCTTAGTGTGAGGGCACCACCCCTGGTCAACTCCTGCTGAGATCTGGTGCACTCCTCCTGCCCAACACCTGTGTCCCAGCAGGCAGAGTGCCTGGGAGCCCCAAGGAGGACCCCAGTAGGCAGACTATCCTGAAGCACCAACTAAGGCCCCAGCAGGCAAAGAAGGCAAAAACCCTAACTAGGGCACTAGTAGGCAAAGCAGCAGGGCCCCAGCAGACAGACCCCAGTGGTTACTGCCTTAGAGCAAGGGCAGAAACTACAAATACCCACCCCACCCACACTCATGCCTCCCATCCATCAGGCAGCCCCTATTTCCCAAGTGATCACCACCGGTGGGCACTGCCCTACACCAATCTCCTTGTGACAACTTTACCCCTCCCCCCAAGAAGAGAGATTGCTACCACAAGAGATCCTCCCCCAAAGGACTAAGGGGGAATTCTGCTTTTACCACACCACAGTGGGCAAATCTCTGTTGTCAGCACCCAAAGACACAAGCAACACCCTTCCTCATTGGTTGAGTGCTGTGTCCCCCATCTAAGCAGGGCTCTTCAGATCATACCAAGAGCATGCCCATCTTTCCAAACACTGCCCACTGCAGACACAACCCTTCCAGCACCAACCCACACTGCTCAGATCATCTAATTACAACCCAGCAAAAACCCAGGCAGATCACACATAGTAGCCTATACATCAGAGGCTACAGCACCACTCCACTACAATTGTCACCAAACTCAAGCTGGTCACACCCCATATAGAAGACTATATCTATTTTATATATAAAGTTAATCTCTCACCCTGAAATGGGCAGATTGCAGCACAAAAAGAACACACAAGCTGAGTGCTCGCCTAGCCCCACTCTGGAAGTCACCAGTGACAATATGAAAAAGAGAGTAGAGATGCAATCCCAGGACGAGATGACAGTATACTCAGGGCATATTTGCATGGAGTTTATAACCAGGTTATTGGTGGAAATGGAAGCAAAAATCAAAAATTGCTTAAGTGAAAAAGTACAGAATCAGCTTGAAAGCTTTGCCACCAGACTTAACACAATGAGGAAAACCAGACACACTTTAGTGAAAGAGCGAAAGGCAAACCAGCAAGCAGAGGAGCTCACAAATCAGCTGGCCAAACTAAATGAAGACATAATCAAATAAAAGAATGATTACAGGAAGCTTTAAGTAAATCAAACTTCAAAATGAAACTGCAACTCAACAAAGAGATGGAGACAATGCAAAAGGCTGCATCAGAAAATGAAAATCAAATGAAGCTATTGAAAACCTCTTTAGAATTCCTCATTACCACAGTTAATAGTCTGGAGGACAGAACCTCAGACATGGAAGATAAAGCAGAAGAAATTGATCAGGATAAGAAAAACTTGGATAACTTCAAAGAAGCATGTGAAGAAAATAGGAATGAACTATGGGATACCCTTAAGCGACCAAGCATCCAGATCATGGGGATACCAGAGGGGGATGAAATCCAGACCAAAGGCATAGAGAACATATTCAACAACATTATTGAAGAAAATGTTCTTATTCTTGCAAAAGTGAGTCCCATTCAGATACGGGAAGTGCACAGAACACCAAACAAGCAGGACCAAAGAAGAAATTTTCAAAGACACATTATAGTAAAAACCCTAAACATTGAAAGCAAAGAAAAGTTTCTAAAAGCAGCAAGAGAAAAAAAAGAGAAACAATCACATATAAAGGCATACCCATCAGAGTAACATCAGATTTCTCCATGGAAACCATGAAAGTGAGAAGGGCTTGGAATAGAGTACTTCAAAGTCTAAATCAGTATGGCTATCAACCCAAACTAATGTGCTGAGAGAAAGTATCCCTCACAATAGACGGAGAAAGGAAAATATTCCATGATAAAATTCAGCTCTACAACTACATGGACACCAAACCAAATCTACAGAGAATACTCCACGAAATATTCTACACAGAAGAGTTGAGCAACCAACCCCAAGAGCCATCTAGAGGTTGAGCATGATAATCAAACAGAGTGGACATAACAACACCAGAGGCATCAAATCCTATAAACCCTTCACCATGGCAGGCATTAAATCAAGCCTCACAATTATAACTTTGAATATTAATGTTCTTAACTCTTCCATAAAAAGACACATGCTAAGCCGGGCGTGGTAGTGCATGCCTTTAATCCCAGCACTTGGGAGGCAGAGGTAGGAGGATCACCATGAGTTCAAGGCCACCCTGAAACTACATAGTGAATTCCAGGTCATCCTGGGCTAGAGCAAGACCCTACCTCGAAAAAAAAAAAAAGACACAGGCTAGCAGGGTGGATCAGAAAAATGGACCCTTCCATCTGTTGCCTTCAAGAAACTCACCTCACCTCTTAAAACAGAAACCTCTTCAGGGTGAAAGGATGGAAAATTATCTTCCAAGCAAATGGAAATTAAAAAAAGCTGGGGTTGCTACATTAATAACTAACAAAATTTACTTTAAACACAAAGTAATTTAAAAGGACAATGAAGGACACTTCTTACTTACTCATTAAGGGAATAATCCAACAAGAGGACATCACTATCATAAATACGTATGCACCAAATACAGGTGCGCCACTTTTCATGAAGCAAAACTTATTGGAAAATAAAACAAATAAACTCCAATTCTATCATAGTAGGATAATTTAATACATCACTTTCATTCCTAGATATATCATCCAAACAGAAGATCAGCAGGGAAATAATAGAATTTAACAACACCACAGATCAACTAGACCTAACAGACATCTACAGAACATCCCTTCCCAACTCTAGAGAATATATAGTCTCAGCAGCCCATGGAACCTTATCCAAAATAGAACACATATTGGAGCATAAAACATGCCTTATTTAATTCAAGACAATTGATATAGTGCATTAAAGCTTTCTATAAACAGGACCTGAGATGATGCCAGACACCCAGGCAGGAGATAAAACACCCCTAAATTATGATATAGAGCCAGATGAAACCTTGAGGAAGTGGTGAGATGAGCAAGAGACCTACCTCCACAGCAAGTCAGATAACCTGTGAAACGATAATGGAGACAGACATTGTGCATACCCAACCTAATCCAAAGCAGAAATCCAGGGTCTCTTAAGACATCAGCAGTAAAGCAGATTTAAAACTCACCCACCATGACTCAAGGATCTGAGTGGAAGATGGCATGGAAAGATTGTAAGAGGCATGGAGGGGAGAATATCCAGAGTCATTGCCCCCCTCAGCAACAGCACACAAAGAAAAAAAAACTGGATACCATCCATAACACCCATCCTATAATCTGGTTCAGCAAATCCAATGAGGAGGGCCCCAGAGGGTTGGGGACAGGGAGGAGGGAAATTGGTGTACCAACGCAAGTCTTGTTCATACTGTGTGTCTAATTATTAACAATAAATAAGTTTTCAAAAAAGAGTAACACAAGCAGTGTCAAGACAGGAATGGACATCATTCAGTAACTCATTCTGGACACTGGTTTCAATTTACTCAGCAATTTTATATGAAAGCACAGAGAAGAAGTGCCACCTTCAAATATTCCACAGCAAGCATGGTTCAGAAACAGTCTGGGTTTAGAGATATGACTCAAGATTTGAAGCAAAGCAGTAGAAAACCAGGAGATGTAGGCAGATGGGAACACAGGCTGTAAAAGGATCTGTGGAGGCTCTGCTCAGTCAGACACCTGTGCCAGGGGCGGTATTGCTGGCTCACTAAATCTTCCCAGCTGTCACATTTTAATTCTGTCATCAGGGGATTAGTGACAGGGGAAATGAGACCCAGACCTATCAGAGTCATGGTAGACACAGCCACAGTTCCATAACTCGTGCAGCAGGTTTCTCCTCTGGATGTCAGACACCCATGCAGCACTAGCGGACAAAGGACCAAGTGCAGGGAGGAGTCTAGGTTGATGGCAGCAGGTTGTGATGGAGCCCCTTCTTAGGAGGACACTGAGGAACAGAGCACATGGATCACTCTATTTCCTCTTGTCTCAGCCTTAGCCAGAGGCTGTGCAGGCTGTGTGTCCAACTGGCAAGTAAGGGGGCTTTGAAGGAGGGCCACGGGTGCTCTCTTCCCTCTATAGCCCTAGTAACTGAGCCATGTGTGCGTATATGTGTATGTGTGTGTATGGATGTGTGTATGTATTTGTATGTGCGTATGTGTGTGTATTTGTATATGTGTATGTGTGTAAGTGTGTGTATGTGTCTGTGTGTGTCTGTGTATGTGTGTATGGGTGTGTGTATATGTGTATGTGTGTGTGTTTGGGTGTGTGTATGTGTGTATGTGTATGTGTGTGTTTGGGTGGGTGTGTGTATGTGTATGTGTTTGTGTGTATGGGTGTGTGTATGTGTATGTGCATGTGTGTATGTGTGTATATGTCTGTATGTGTGTTTGGGTGTGTGTATATATATGTTTGTGCATGTGTTTGTGTGTATGTGTATTGTGTGTATGTGTGTGTGTGTGCTTCTCTCCACGGGGCTCTATGTGGGTTGTTGGGGAATTGAATCCAGGCTGTCAGGCTTTAAAAGCAAGTGCTTTTACTGATAAGCCACCTCCCCATTCATAAAAGCCCTTTCTTGAAGAAATATTGAAATAGTATGCTCTGTGCCAGCACTACCTATCCTATGTTACTCTTTTAGTCTTTTATTTATTTGACAGAGAGTAAGTAGAAGAGAGAGAGTATGGACATACTAGAGTCCTGCCACTGCAGATGAACTCTAGATACATGTATTACTTTATGTGTCGAACTTTATGTGGGAGCTAGGGAATTGAACCCAGGTTGGGATCTCTTAACCAATCAGATGGCTGTTAATTACCCACTTAGGGTAAGTGCCACTATTGCACAAGTGAGGAATTCTTGTCATGAATGTCTCTGTCATGTAGCAGTGTCCTCTGCTTTCTCAAAGAGCAGTGTCCTCTGCTTTCCCCTGGCAGCCCAAATAGTGAGTTCCAACACTACATGATTTAACCCTATGGGAACTGGCTTCCTTCCAGGGTCCTGGGAGGTCTTTCACTGTTGTGTGACAGCAGCCTGTGGTGTCTTCAGCAATAGGGTTTTATCTTTTGCCTGGGAGGGGGGAATCAAGTGCTTTGACAGAGCCTATCTTGTTTTGGGGACCTCTTAGGTCTCTCTGAACAACAGATCAGTGTGGGAAGTAACCAATTTCTGGCACTGGAAGTTAGAAGCCAGAGCCAATTGTAAGCCTTAAGAGCGAGGCTTCATCCCACCCATTTCAGGTCCCTTCTTACCAGACAATACCCCAATTATTCCTCTAGAGGGTGATATCATTGAGCCTACTGTCCAAGAATAAGGATTCTATGGTATCAACTCATTTTGGATTTAATGTTCTATATATTTCCCCATGCCCTCCCACTCCCTCCCCCAATCTCAATGGGAACTCCTTGAGATTCAGGGGGTTTGTATATGGCCTTTGATCAAATTGGCAAGGCATTTGGCAATCTTGTTAATTTTCAACGAATCAGCTCTTTGTTTCATCTATTTTTTGTTTTCTTACTTTCCAATTTGTTGGTCTCAGTTCTGATCTTAATTATTTCTTTCTGGCTCCTAGGATTGGATTTTTGTAGTTTTTCCAACACTTTTAGATGGGTGGTTAGCTTATTGATTTCAGATCTCTCTGTCTTTGTTATGTTAGGTGTATTAGTCAGAGTTCTCTAGAGGAAACAGAGTTGATAGAATGGATTATAATAAAAGGGAATTTATTGGGATACCTTACAACAGTCCAATAGTAGCAGTCTGTAGGCCCACAGGTGAAGAATCCAGTAGCTGTTCAGTCCACATGGATGGATGTCTCAGCAGTCCCAATCCAGCCCAGAAGGCCTGATGGTTTCCTGGGGAGTGGTGGCTGACAGTCCATGATTAGAGGCCTAGGAAACTGGATTCTGATGTCCAGGAAGGGTAGGAGAGCAGGATGCAAGTGCAAGTCACGAACAAGCACCAGCATCCGGGGGAGGAAGGAAGAGTGTCTCCTTCCCCTTAAGCTTCCTTATATTAGTCTCCTTCTGAAAGGCCCACCCACTGGGGGCAAGGGCTCACTCTGGAGAAGGGAACTCCTCCCTTCTCCAAAATCCCAAAAGGATTTTGTCAATCCTTCCTGCAGGCAAACTCAGAGACCTGCCCAAGATTACTATGGATTAGATCAAGTTGACAAACTTAACCATCACAAGTCTTCTCCAAAATCCCAAAAGGATTTTGTCAATCTTTCCTGCAGGCAAGCTCAGAGACCCGCCCAAGAGTATTATGGGTTATTACATTGGTCAAGTTGACAAGTAACCATCACATTAGGCATTAAGCACTAAGAATTTTCCCCTTAAGTCTGCCTTCATGTATCCCATGCTTTGGTATGCAGTGTTTACATTGGCATTTAGTTCAAGAAATTTTGCTATTTCCTTTTTGATTTTTTGAACAACCTATTCATTGTTTAATAGCATATCACTCAGTATCCAGGAGCTGGTTTGTTTCTATTGTTTCTCTTGTTGTTAATTTCTAGCTTTAATGTACTGTGGTCCAAAATATGTAGGGAATTACATCAAATTTTTTGAAAATTTACAGAAGCATGTTTTATGTCCTAATATGTGGTCCATTTTGGAGAAGGTGCCATGGGCTGCTGAAAAGAATGTGTATTCTGTAGAATTGGGTGGAAGGTTCTGTAGACATCTGTTAGGTCCAATTCATCAAAGCTGTTGTTGAGGTCTACTATTTCCCTGCTGATTTTCTGTTTGGATGATCTCTCTAGTGATGACAGTGGGGTGTTAAAGTCTCCTACTATGTTGATACTGGAGTTTATTTCTGATTTGTTTTCTAGTAAGTTTCATTTTATGAACTGTGTTTCACCTATATTTGGTGCATATATGTTTATGATAATGATATTCTCTTCTTGGATCATTCCCTTGATGAGTAAGAAATGGCCTTTGTCTTTTTGAATCACATTTGGCTTAATGTCTATTTTATCTGATATTAATGTAGCTTCATCCACTTGTTTTTTGTTTCCATTTGCTTAGAAGACCATTTTTCATCCTTTCACCTTAAGGAAGTGTCTGTCATTAGAGCTGTGAGGGTTTGATCCAGGTATCCCCACAAACAAATATATTCTGAATGCTTGTTCCGCAGCTGATGGCATTTTGGGTATTAGAATCTTGTCAGAGTGGTGTTGTTGGGGGTGGGCTTATGGGGGTT
Organism: Zapus hudsonius; assembly: GCA_004024765.1. Classification (NCBI taxonomy): domain Eukaryota; kingdom Metazoa; phylum Chordata; class Mammalia; order Rodentia; family Dipodidae; genus Zapus; species Zapus hudsonius. The sequence goes on from PVHP010003728.1 coordinate 39,223, forward strand.
CTAGCCAGCCTCCCCTTGCCAGTGCTTGGCATACTCTCCTGTTTCTGTTGCCTACCTGATTTTGGCCAGGAGGTGATGCCCACCCTCTGCTCCTGCTATCATTTCCCCTGCCATGATGGAGCTTCCCCTCAAGTCTGTAAGCCAAAATAAGCCCATTCATCCCACCAGCTGCTTTTGTGAGTTTCTTTGTCTGAGCAACAAGAAGATTGACTACGACAAAGCCTTACCAAGGGACCCTAATGAGCCTATGGATGTAGATCCTTACTAAGTGACTCTAGATATTCACCTGTCTGTGTTGAACTATGACTGATCTCTCTGGAGCCGTGCTCATGACTCATCTCAGTCACACATTTACACATTTAGCTTCTCAGTACTGACAGACAGACAAGAGAATCTTTGGAGCAAGCATTCTGCATTCAAATCCACCAACAGGTGTCTACAGATAAAACAGTTTATTTCCTCTAAAGCCAGAAGCAGACCAGAATCTATCAGACAGGCACAGTCACTAGCAGATGAGCCTATCTCGGCCTTCCACCCACATAGGCTCCTGTTTCTGCCAAGCAAGTCACATCTGCATGGTCCCTGCCTGTGGATTTTGATCTGTGTCACATCCCTCCTGCCACTTAGCATGGGTCACAGCCCTGTGGGATCTAGGTACCCATAGAGCCCCTGTTGTGCATAGGGAGACATAGCCTGCTCACACTGCATGCATCCTGCACTGCTGGCTGAGTAAACTCAGGAATTTTGACCATTTCTGCCAGGAACAGTGAAGTCTCCTGTTGATACCCAGGGAAGGAGGGGACCTTAGTGAAAAGATGGGAAGGAAAACCAGGTTTGGAATTCAGCCATGCTAGTTGTGGCTGAGGCTGAAGTCCTGGTGCAGGAATAGGACAGGACACTGGGGATGTCTGGAGAGCACCAAACCCCAACCCATAGCTAGAGGAGGTGGAGTATAGCATCCCAAAGGGAAGGCTCAGATCTCAGGACTCTGGGCTGGAAGGTAGGGAGCCACCAACATCATTGCCAGAGCCACAGCTTACAAACTGCTTCTCTCCCCCTGCTAGAATGTGGTCCCTCACGCACTATTTTTTGGATTCCAGGACATACAGCTTCCTCCCTGTGGTTCTGAAGCACCATTAAGCTTGTCTAAGGCCAGAGAACCACCTGCCAGGCCTCTTGATAAGGTATGAAACAGAGGGACAGATTAAAAGATCATGTGCAGATGGCTGGTTCAGAGACAAAGGCCCCAGTATGGCTGGGAAAGCCTGCCCCAAACTCTCTGTGTGCCTGATTGGACAGTCATCATTTTCCATTGGACAGTGCTCATGTCCCACCTCCTCACACTCTGAATGACAGATTGTGTGGACCCATGGGCCAATGAAGCCACAAACACAACTATTTTAGCCTGGCATTCTTTCTCAGACCTTTAATCCCAATGCAAATTCTTTTGAAAAAAGAAGCCAGAAGGAAGAATATGGCCCTTAGGTGGACCACAGACCCTAGGCAAGGCCAAGTGAGGGAGCCTTGCCTTGGCCCCCCACCAGCCGGTGCACCCCACAACTGTGCCCACTGATCCCAGGTTGCATGCCAGATCACAATGCAAGAAGAACACACAGGCAGAGAGCCACACTCCAAGTTCGCCTAGCCCCACTACAGAAGTCAACAATGAAAATATCAAAGAAAGAGCACAAATGCAAGCCCAGGAGGAGATGACATGTATAGGACATGTCTGCATGGAGTTAATATCCAGATTATTAATGGAAATGGAAATAAAAATTGACAATATAAGTGAAAATGTGCAGAATCAGCTTGCAAGCTTCACCAACAGGCTCAATACAAGAGAGGAAACACAGATGGAACTTGGTAGAACAGTAAATGAGCTAAAGGCAAACCTACAATCAGAGGAGCTCAAGAATCAGCTGGCTAAACTAAATGAAGACATAATCAAATACAAGAATGAGTACAAGGAAGCATTAAGTAAGACAACCTTTGAAATGAAAATGAAACTCAACAAAGAGATGGAGACCATGCAAAAAGCTCTATTGGAAAACCCAAATCAAATGGAGATATTTAAAACGTCTCTAGAATCCCTCACTACCAGAGTAAGTAACCTGGAAGATAGAGCCTCAGACATGGACGACAAAGCAGATAAAAGAGATCTGGATAACAAAAACTTGGATAAGTTCAAAAAAGATTATGAACAAAATATGAGGGAATTATGGGGCACCCTTAAACAACCAAGCCTCCAGATCATGGGGATACCAGAGGGGGAAGAAGCCCAGGCCAAAGGCATAGAGAATATATTCAACAAAATTATTGAGGGAACTTTTCCCAATCTAACAAAAGAGAATGCCATCCAGATACAAGAAGCACCCAGAACACCAAACAGGCAGGAGCAAAGGAGAAACTCCCCAAGACACATTGTAGTTAAAGCCCTAAACATTGAAGGCAAAGAGCAAAGCAATGAATCACATATAAAGGCATACCCATCAGTGACACCAGACTTCTCCACGGAAACCATGTAAGCAAGAAGGGCTTGGAGTGGCATACTTCAAAACCTAAATCACTTTAGTTGTCACCCAAACTATTGTTCCCTGTGAAAGTATCCCTTATAATAGATGGAGAAAGGAAAAATTTCCAAGATAAAAGGCAGCTCTACAATTATATAGACACGAAACCAAACCTACAGAGAATTCTCCAAGAAATATTCCACACAGAAGAGCTAAGCAACCAACCCCAAGAGCCACCCAGAAGTCAGACACAATATTCAAGCCTAGAGAAGAAAAAGCAACAAGAGAGGTATCAAATCCCATAAGCCCTACACCATGGCAGGGATTGACTCAAGCCTCACAGTTATAATTTTGAATATTAATGGTCTTAACTCTCCCATAAAAAGACACAGGCTAGCAGGATGGATCAGAAAAATGGATCCTTCAATCTGCTGCCTCCAAGAAACCCACCTTACCTCTAAAGATAGGAACCTCTTCAGGGTGAAAGGATGGAAGATGTTCTTCTAAGCTAACGGAAACAAAAAACAAGCAGAGGTTGTTACACTAATATCTGACAAAATAGACTTCAAACCAAAGTCAATTCAAAAGGACAACCAAGAACACTTCTTACTCATCATGGGAACAATCCAACAAGAGAATATCACCATCATAAACATATATGCGCCAAATACAGTTGCATCACAGTTCATAGAGCAAAGACTAGTGGAAAATAAAAACAAAAATAAACTCCAAGTCAATCATAGACAGATCATCCAAACAGAAGATCAACAGGGAAATAATAGAACTCAATAACATCATAGATCAACTGGACCTAACAGACGTATACAGAACATTCTATCCCAACCCTACAGAATACACATTCTTTTCAGCAGCTCATGGAACCTTCTCCAAAATAGACCACATATTAGGACATAAAACATGCCTCAACAAATTCAAGAAGACTGAGGTAGCACCCTGCATCATATCAGACCACAATGCATTGAAGCTGGAAATAAACAATGAGAAAACAAATAGAAATCACACCAACTGTTGGAGATTGAAATATATGCTATTAAACAATGAGTGGGTCATTCAAGAAATCAAATTGGAAATTGAAATTTTCTTGAGCTAAACAATAATGAAAATACATCATTCCAGAACCCATGGGACACAATGAAGGCAGTCCTAAGGAAAATATTATAGCACTGAATGCCTTCATAACAAAAGAGAGATCTCAAATTAATAACCTAACTAACCAGCTACATGCTTTGGAAAAATTAGAACAATCCAAACCTAGGAGCTCAAGATGAAACGAAATAATTAAGAGCAGAGCAGAGATCAATGAACTATAAATGAAGAAAATATTTTAAAAATTGATGAAACAAAGAGCTGGTTCTTTGAAAAAATAAATAAGATTGACAAACTGCTGGCCAATCTAACCAAAAGGAAAAAAGAGAAGTCGCAAATCAACAAAATCAGAGATGAAAAGGGAAAGACCACAATGGACACCAATGAAATTGGAAGAATCATCAGGACATACTTCCAAAACCTCTATTTCATAAAACTGAGAATCTGGAAGAAATGGACAAATTCTTAGACACCTACCACCTGCCAATACTAAACTCAGAGCAGATAAATCTCTTAAATAAATCTATTACATCTATTGAAATTGGTAATGTAATAAAAAAAACCTCCCCAGAAGGAAAACCCCAAGTCCTGATGGATTCTCAGCCAAATTCTACCAAAACCTTCATCACAGAACTCAAGCCACTCTTTCTGAAGCTTTTTAGAGTAATTGGAGAACAGCAAATACTTCCAAACTCCCCTCTGAAGCTTGCATCAATCTACTACCCAAACCAGACAAAGATGAACCCAGAAAGGAAAACTATAGACCTATATCCCTGATGGACTTAAATGCAAAAATTCTGAATAAAATCCTTGCAAACCGAATTCAGCAACATATTAAAAGTATTATCCACCTCAACCAGGTTGGCTTCATCCCAGGGATGCAGAGTTTTTTCAACATACAGAAATCAATGTAACCTACCACATTAATAAACATAATCACAAAAACCAAATGGTCATCTCAATTGATGCAGAGAAAGCCTTTGACAAAATTCAAAACCACTTCATGATCAAAACAGTTGAAAGACTTGGAATAGAGAGCCTATACCTCAACATAATTAAGGCCATGTGCAAAATTCCTAACGCCCAAATACTCAATGGGATAAGACTCAAGGAGTTCCCACTAAATTCAGGAGCCAGACAGGGTGCCCACTCTCACCACTGCTCTTCAACATAGTCCTAGAAGTTCTAGCCAATGGAATAAGACAGGAGAAAGACATAAAAGGGATATAAATTGAGAAGGAAAAAGTGAAACTATCCCTTTTGGCAGATGACATGATCCTATACATAACGGACCCAAAGAATAGTATCAGGAAACTCCTTCAGCAAAGTGACAGGGTACAAAGTTAACACACAAAAATCAGTAGCCTTCCTGTATGCAAATAACATGCATACAAAAAAGGCAATCAGTGAAATAGTCCCATTTTTAATAGCCACAAATAAAATCAAATACCTTGGAATAACACTAACCAAGGAGGTGAAAGAATTGTATAAGGAAAACATAAAAATGCTCAAGAAGGAAACTGAGGATGACATGAAAAGATGGAAAGATCTCCCACACTCCTGGATTGGTAGAATGAATATCGTGAAAATGGCAATACTTCCAAAAGCTATATACAGTTTCAATGCAATACCAATAAAAATATCAGCTTCATTCTTTGCAGACATAGAGAAATTAATTTCCAAATTTATTTGGAATGGCAAAAGCCCTCAGATATCCAAATCCATCCTTAGTAAAAGAAGCACATCAGGTGATATCACCATACCTGACCTAAAGAGGTACTACAAAGCCATGGTACCTGTAACATGGTACTGGCACAAAAATAGACAGATAGACCAATGAAACAGAATTGAAGACCCTGCCCTCACCTCAAGCAACTATAGTTACTTCATATTTGACAAAGATGCCAACAATGTTAACTGACGTAAAGATAGCATCTCTAACAAATTGAAAAAAATGGATGAATACTTTCAAGAAAAAGAAACTAGAAATCAAACGAAGAAATGAGAAAGCCCAAATCAACAAAATCAGAAAGGACAATGGTGAGATCAGAACAGATCCTGAAGACATTGGAAGAATTATCAGGTCATACTTCCAAAAACCTCTACTCCACAAAACTAGAGAACCTGGAAGAAATGGATAAGTTTTTGGACACCTACAAACTGCCAAAGCTTAAACCAGAGCAGATAAAAGCACTAAATAAACCTATCACACCCACAGAGATTGAAGATGTAATCAAAAACCTTCCCAAGGGCTGGAGAGATGGCTCAGCGGTTAAGGCACTTGCCTCCAGTGCCTACGGCCCTGGGTTCAATTCCCCAGGTCTCACATAAGCCAGACCCACAAGGTGGTGGCCCTGGTGCTCTCTCTCTCTCTCTCTCTCTCTCTCTCTCTCTCTCTCTCTCTCTCTCTCTCTCCTTGAAAATGAATAAATAAAATACTTAAAAAAATACTTCCCAAAAGGAAAAGCCCAGAACCAGATGGTTTCTCAGCTGAATTCTACCAAGCCTTCATCACAGAGCTGAAACCACTCTTTCTGAAGCTTGTTAGAAGCATAGAAAAAGAGGGAAGGCTACCAAACCCCTTCTATGAAGCTACCATTGCCCTAATCCCCAAACCAGGCAAGGATACAACAAGAAAAGAGAACTACAGACCCATATCTCTGATGACCTTAGATGCAAAAATCCTGAGCAAAGTCCTAGCAAACCAGATACAACACTACATCAAAAATATTATCCACCCTGACCAAGTTGGCTTTATCCCAGAGATGCAGGGATGGTTCAACATATGCAAGTCGATAAATGTAATACATCACATTAATAGGCTCAACCACAAAAACCACATGGTTATCTCAATAGATGCGGAGAAGCCTTTTGACAAAATTCAACACCACTTCATGTTCAAAGCTCTCGAAAGAATAGGCATAGATGGCCTATACCTCAATTTAATGAAGACAATTTACAAAACTCCTAAAGCACAAATCATCCTCAATGGGGAACGACACAAGGAGTTCCCACACAATTCAGGAACAAGACAAGGCTGCCGACTCTCACCACTGCTCTTTAACATAGTGCTTGAAGTTCGAGCCCAAGCGATAAGACAGGAGAAGGGCAGTAAAAGGGATACAAATCGGAAAGGAAGAAATTAAACTTTCCCTCTTTGCAGATGACATGATCCTTTATATATCAGACCCAAAGAATAGTATCAGTAACCTCTTGAAGGTGATTAATGCCTTCAGCAATGTGGCAGGATACAAAATTAACATGCAAAAATCAGTAGCCTTTCTTTATGCAGAAGACAAGCAGACAGAAAAAAACATCAGAGAGACTGTCCCATTTTCTATAGCCTCAAGGAAAATCAAATACCTTGGAATATCACTAACCAAGGTTGTAAAGGACTTATATAAGGAAAATATTGAAACACTCAAAAAGGAAATAGAGGAAGACGTGAGAAGATGGAAAGATATTGCATGCTCATGGTTAGGGAGAATAATATAGTAAAAATGGCAATCCTGCCAAAAGCGATTTACAGATTCAATGCCATGCTGATAAAAATCTTTCTTCACAGACATAGAAAAAATAATCTCTAAATTTATTTGGAAGGGCCAAATACCTCAGATATCTAAAACTATTTTAAGTAAAAAACTCTACTCAGGAGGTATCACCATCCCTGACTTCAAAACATACTACAAAGCCATAGTAACAAAAACAGCATGGTACTGGCATAAAAACAGAAAGACAGATCAATGGAACAGGAATGAAGACCCAGCTTTACTTGGAAGTAACTTCAGTTATTTGGTCTTTGACAAGGGGGCCAACAATGTACACTGGGCCAAATATAGCATCTTCAAAAAATGGTGCTGGACGAATTGGATAGACACGTGTAAAAAAATGAAAATAGTCCTACTCCTTTCACCATGCACAAAAATCAACTCCAAATGGATCAGAGACCTTAATATAAATCCGGTAACCTTGAACACCCGGGAAGAAAAAATAGAAGGAACTCTACATAAAATAGGAGTAGGGAAAAATTTCCTGAGCAAATCTCCAACAGCCCAGGAAATACAACAAACACTAAACCAATGGGACCTGATCAGCCTCAAAAGCTTCTGTTCAAACAAACAAACCATACTCAGAGCCAATAGACCCCCTTCAAATTGGGAGATGATTTTCGCCAGCTACAACTCAGACAAAGGCCTAATTTCCAGGACCTACAGAGAACTCAAAAAAACTAATAACAAAAACCCAAAATGCCCCCTCACAAAATGTGGTACTGATCTCAACAGAGAATTCACAGAAGAGGAAACACAAATGGCCTTGACTCATCTAAGAAAGTGCTCAGCATCCTTAAGCATCAGGGAAATGCAAATCAAAACCACAATAAGATACCATCTTACCCCTGTCAGAATGGCAATCATAAAGAAAACCAACAACAATCGTTGCTGGCGAGGATGCTGGGGAAAAAGGAACCAATATTCACTGCTGGTGGGATTGCAAACTTGTTCAACCGCTATGGAAAGCAGTGTGGAGACTCCTAGACAGAATGGACATAGAACTACCAATGGACCCAGCTATCCCTCTAATAGGCATCTATCCACAAGATGTCATATCTTGACGCAGAAAATTTTGTACAACTATATTTATAGCAGCTCAATTCATAATAGCCAAGAATTGGAATCAATCCAAATGCCCATCCATGGAGGAATGGACAGCAAAACTGTGGTATATTTACACAATGGAATTCTACTCAGCTGATTGGAAAAATGACATATTGAAATTTAGGAAAAAATGGTCTGACTTCGAGCAGATCTTACTAAGCAAACACTCAAAAGAACAGAGAATTGAACGCCGCATACTCTCCCTCATATGCAGTCCTTAACCAGGATAACCGTTTTCTTTATGCAGACTAGTAGAAAGAAGTGAGAGGTTATGAATAAGGGGTAAGGGAAGGTGGGGAATGGCTTAAGCATGAGGCTAAACCAAATTAGGTTCAAAAACATAAAATCCTGATGTCAACTGGCAAGAAGGGCCATGAGTAGTAGGGGAGAATGTCTAAGCCTGTGAATAATTGAGCAGTCTCTCAACCCCAGGTCCCGGCCACCAGTCCCTTCCCTCACTGAGCTGTTGACCAAAGTGACCCATGAGGTTCCAAAAACAAGACAGAATTCTGTCAAGGCTCTTGAATGCCCTCCAGGCCTGAGGCAAAACCGTGTTGCTGAAGAAACCACAGAATACCATCGTTCAGCATCGAGAGACTCTTCGAGGTCTGGAATGGTAACCAGCCCCCAGATGGCAGTTAGTGCAGTGCTGGAAGACACTACACAAGCTGCCAGGGGAAGCTGAACGACAGTTGGAGTAAGCAGACCACTGGCATGAAACACAGTCTGCA
>PVHP010003728.1:48325-76565 GCA_004024765.1 Zapus hudsonius
GGAGAGAAAAGCAAACCAAGAAAGGAGCCCTTGTGTAATGGAGGAGCCTGGGCCTGGGGGAGACAATCAACAGCTATTAATTCTGCCAAATATTCCACTCAGTGAGGGGAACCCTTGATTGGAACCGGGGATTCAGGGCGATATGCACCGGATCCCATACTCTTGGGCTCCCAAGAAAAGATGCACTATGCGAGTGACTGCCGGGGAGGCTTTTAAAAATAGAAGCTAGGTAATCCCGATTGTTGTATATTTGTTAACCGATACTGACCTCATTCTCCAAGGGAGATTGTGTTTGTATTTTTCAGGATGCAGCGAGAGAGCTGTGGCCCAAATAACCCTACCAACCGACCGCAGGCAGAAAGCTGAGATCCTGGCAAGAGATGAGCCACCACAGTCATAGAGTGGAGGATCCATATGGAACCCTGCAGAGAAGGACGGGATGAACAAGGGCCCCACAGCCACAGCCATTCAATCAACACAGGATAAGCCAGTGAGACAGAAACCAACAATTCTCGACACAAAAACCCCTAAGCTCACAACATTAAAGCATCCTTAATACTCACCCACCACGACTCGGAACTGAGTGGAAGAGGGGGCGGAAAGATTGTGAGAGCCGTGGTGGGGGAGAATATCAGAGACTTGGCACCCCTCAGTAACAACACACTTGGGTCAGGAGAACCCGGCTGAATACTAGGCTATCCATGGTCCCCTACCACAAAGGCTGATCCAGACTGCCCATGGAGGAGGATATCCAGCTCACTGGGGATGGAGGGCAATGAGGAATTGGGGATAACAACAATTGTTGGTCCACTAAACAATGTAACTCATTATGGACAATTTAAAAAAAGAAAATGAAACTAGACCCTCTCCTCTCACCAGACACAAAAATCAAGTCCAAATGAATCAACGACCTCAACATAAGACCTGAAACTCTGAAAACCCTGGAAGAAAAAATTGGGGGAATACTCTTTGTGATAGGAATAGGGGAAAACTTCCTGAACAAACTCTAACAGCCCCAAAAGTGCAACAATCATTTAACCAATGGGATCTCATCTATCTAACAATCTTCTGTACAGACAGCCTACCATACTCAAAGCCAATAAACCACCATCAAACTGGGAGTTAATCTTTGCCAGCTATAATACAGATAGAGGTCCAACATCTAGAACATACAAAGAAGTCAAAAAATTAAATAAAAACTATCAAACAGCCCTCTCACAAAATGGGGAACAGAACTCAACAGGGAATTCATAGAGGAATAAATACAAATGGCCAATTCCCATTTGAGAAAATGTTCAATGTCATTATTCACCAGAGAAATGCAAATCAAAACAATAATGAGATTCCACCTTACTCCAGTCAGAATGGCAATCATTAAAAAAATCTACCAAGAATAGATGCTGGCGAGGTTGTGGGGAGAAAGGGACCCTCATTCACCGCTGGTGGGAATGCAAACTTGTAAAACCAATATGGAAAACAGTGTGGAGGCTCCTGAACAGGATGGATATAGAACTACCGGCGGACACAGTTAACACTCTACTGGGCATCTACCCCCAATTTTCCTCACCAAAGTACAAAGACATTTGCTTAACCTTGTTTATAGCAGCTCAATTCATAATAGCAAGGAATTGGAACCAAGCCAAATGCCCATCACTGGATGAATGGATATCAAAGTTGTGGTACGTATACAGGATGGAATCTATGCAGCTAAAAGGAAAAATGACATAATGAAATTTAAAGAAAAATGGTCAGACTTGGAACACATCATTCTTAGTGACCACACACAAGAGCAGAAAGCCAAGCACCACATATTTTCCCCAGTTCCAAAGCTTGTTCAACTGGAACATTAAGAAAATCAGTCAGTGAATGGACTGTAAAAGGGAATGGAATGAATCTGGGGGGGGGGTGATGGAAGGATGGGGAATGATAGGGTAGGGGGGAAATGGGAGGGAGAGGGACTCATATAGTAAACTAAACTAATAATGAGTTGACCCCAAAAAATCCCTAGCTTTTATACAGTAAGCTACTGAGGAAGCTGAGGGCACCACCTGGTACGAGGGGCCATGAACAGAATGGGAGGAAGCCTAACCTCCAGAATAATTGCTCAGGCCTGCATCTCCCTGTCCCAGTTATTGGTTCCTTCCCACACTGAGCTGTTGTTCAAAGAGACCCATGAGGTCCCAAAAAATGTGACAGACTTCTGTCAAAGCTCTTGAATACCTGTCCCAGGCCTAAGGTAAGACCCAATTGCTGAAGAAATCACAGAGTGTCATCAAATAACACCAAGAGATCCTTCTAGATCAAGAATGGGAAACAGCTCCCAGATTGGTAGCATGTGTAGCATGGGAGGTGGTGCATAAGCTGCCAGGGGAAATTGGTCAATGATATTTGGAGAAAGCAGAGACCACTGATATACAATGCCAGGACTACAGGATGTCCACAAGGAAAGCTGCTGCAGGCTGGGGGTGGTTTCTGCTGAGGAAAGAGGCTCACACAGCACAGCTGAAGAGGCAGAGCTCCCCAAACCATTTCATCACAAGTCTCAGGTACAGGATGTAATGCTTGCCTGGCTGCTTTCTGTCTTTAAGCTGATCAGTCCTTGTTATGAGCCCTTCTTCCCTTTTGGTTTGGGAATGTTTACTTTGTGTCTATTCCCGCTGAAATTATGTAACTTGGTTTTGATGCTCACTGTTTAGATTTTAGATTCTGCACTGATACTTTTTTTAAAGGGGGGCAAATTAATATTACTTTAAAATTTGATTACAACCAATTTTGTTAGCATGAAAAGTAGAGGCACTTTATATTCCAATATATGTCAATACCCAGAAAATACATTTGATCAAAATGGGAATAGTTTTCCAGTAGTGACAGATTAGAAAGCAGATCAATTTAGATAAACAGACACAGTCTGTGTTTACAAGGAGACAGACCTGTGTTTATGATTGTGCCCGTTTGACCTCAGCAATGCATCAGTAGGCTGATCACATTTACAACTGCATGTTCAGGTTTGACAGGTTTTTTTTTGGAAAAAAATTTAAGTACCTATGCAAAGCCTTCCATGTGTCATAACACACTCAGAATTTCTCCACTGTATATAGACAAAACGCTTACCATACTGACAGGGCAATGCATATTTTCATAACAAAACTATAATGTACCTCTCAATTATGAACAATGAACACATAATACATGGTACACAGTAATTGCAAAATATAAAATATAATACAAGCTGTTTTTATCTTTTGTACTTGTATGCTGCAACAAGGCAAATTTCCACTTCTGTATGAATTTTCTTTTAGAGTCCAAGGATTTGGGGAAACAATGCTTTGCATACACAATGATCTGAAACTTAAGTTTGAACTTTGGGGAGAGTTTTTAAGGGTACTGCTATGAGCTCCTTATTTTGGTTGGGATTTTCAACAGTGCTTCCCATCCAGGGACCAGGAGGCTTTGGAAGGACCCTGGGAGAAGGGGGATCACTAAGCTTGGCCCCAATGTAGATTTCTTCAAATGAGTATTTTTGATGTTCTCAGTGTTGGTTTTTTTTTGTTTCTTTTGTTTTTTTAATATTTTACTTATTCATTTTCAAGCAGAGATACACAGAGAGAGAGAGAGAGAGAGAGAGAGAGAGAGAGAGAGAGAGAGAGCACACCAGGGCCACCACCTTGTGGGTCCTGGGGAATTGAACCCAGGGCCTTAGGCACTGGAGGCAAGTGCCTTAACCGCTGAGCCATCTCTCCAGCCCTGTTCTCAGTGTTTTTCAAGACCTTTTTTTCCTGCTTCTGAATTCTATCAGATGAAACGGAATCCTGCCAAAAGTAATTTTCATTCCTTCTTGAAGGGAAGGTCTTGGTAAGAGGCAGGTTGTAGTTGCTTCTGTCTGCTAATCTTTGTTTGTCACACAAGTGGATCCAATGAACAAGCTGGTTGTGGGAGAGGCAGTTTTCTCTGATTTTCCAATCTTGGATTTTAAAACATCTTTTCTGAGCTGGGCCAGGGCTCACCCTTTCCAACTGAGTGTTGGGGCGGCCAGAAGAAGGCAGCAGCCTGGCCAGGACCTCCTGCGCTCCGCCCTGGCGGGCATCCCAGCTGCCATCCAGGCTCAGCCACCGGTGCGGCTGGAGCTGGAGAAAGAGACCGGCGGCTGGGCCGGGCTGGGCCGCACCTACCCAGAGTTTGAGGGCCGCCATGGCCACATGAGATCCTGCCTCAAAAATGAAACTCCAAAACCGCTTTTGCTTTCTGCGGCCTGATCTACACAAAAAGCATGAGGAGCTCTAGGAATGTAGCACAATAAATAAAATGTGTGTCTAGGATGCAGGAAGATATGGATTCCATTCCCAGCACCACATAAAATTGGATGGGGAGTCAGTGCTTCAAGGTCATCCTTGGCTCCATAGAAAGTTCCAGGTCATATTGGGTTATGTGACACCCTGTTTCATCAAACCAAAAAGTTAAAAAATAAAAAAGCTTTATCAGTGTAGCAGTTATTTTCATAATATTAAAAGTAACATGTAATGAGCAATTAGCCTGTATGAGTTGCTGAACCCATCTTATTGTAGGAACTATTTCATTGAGGAAGATTGCATGATATTCTGGACCTGGAGCCCTGTTTCTACCACGTGTGAGCTGTGCAGGGGAGCCATCACTGTGATTTCAACAACTGAGGATAACAGGTGTTATCACACAAGACTGTTGAATAGATTGAGACCAGTGTGCAGAATGAATTAATAACAGAAGACGAGAAGGAAGGGAGGAAGGAAGGAAGGAAGGAAGGAAGGAAGGAAGGAAAGAAGGAAGGAAGGAAGGAAGGAAGGAAGGAAGCATGTCCACTCCTAACTCCCTAACTCTATACTGTTTTTCTTTTGGCATTTTTCTTATTTTGTTTTGTCAACATTGGTTATTAAATCCACACCTGTGCTCCTACTAAGCAAGTACTTTACTACTGAGCTATATCTCAGGTCCTTTTTAAAGATGTTTTAAATTTCTTTCTTCCTTTCTTCCTTCCTTCTTTCTTTCTTTCTTTGAGAGTGTCTGTGCCCTTGTAAAAAAAAAAAACAAGTTGCATTCTTCCAACATATAATGCAACAGAGTAAACATTTCCAAGAAAAAAAGGGGGGAAAGTAGGGGTATAGCAAGGAAAGATTGGACCAAGGCAAGACTCAACAAAGTGGAGCAAATACAAATTTCTGTAACTCCATGTGTAGCAGCTGGTACTATAAGAAACCAGCTCCCATAAACTCACATGTTCTGTATGCTTCGTCCCCAGCTGGTGGCAGTTTGGGAGGTGGAGATTGCTAGAGGAGGTGTGTCACTGGGGGTGGACCTTGAGCCCCAGCTTGCCAGGGCTTGGCTCGCTTCTGCTTGGTCCACCTGTTGTAGCGGAGGTGATGTCCAGCTCCTGCTTGTGCCAAGACCCTTTTATCATAGAGCTTCTCCTTAAGACAGTAAGCCAAAATAAAACCTTTCCTCCATGCCCTGGAGAGATGGCTCTGTGGTTTAAGGCACTTGCTTGAAAAGCCTGACAGCCCAGGTTCAAATCCCCAGTACCCATATAAAGCCAGATACACAAGGTGGTGCATGCAGTGACAGGTGACTTGGCACACTCACTCCCTCTCTCCCTCTCTCTTTCTGTTTTCAAATAAATGAATTAATTTTTTTCAAAACACTTTCCTCAAATCAGCTGCTTTTAAAAATCTATTTTATCTATTTATTTGCAGAGAGAGAGAGAGAGAGAGAGAGAGAGAGAGAGAGAGAGAGGGAGAGAGAGAGCTCACCAGGGCCTCTAGGCACTGCTAGCAAACTCCAGACACATGCACCACTTTGTGCACCTAGCTTTACCTGGGCAATGGGGAATTGAACCCAGGTTGTTAGGTTTTAGGCAAGCACCATAACTGCCTAGCCACCTCTCCAGCCCAAATCAGCTGCTTTTGATTAGGCATTTTGTCCCAGCAATGTGAAATAACCACAATATGCTTTCCTTGGAGAGAGGCATGTTCTGGTGAAACCCTCTCCCCTCATAACTGTTAACTGTCTATAAAACTTTGGGTAGGGGCTCATAACCCCCCCATGAGAGAATGTCAATGAGCCTGATCTTCTACTGGTCTCTTTCTAGTGGTCACAACTGCTGATGACTCAGGAGAGCCGGTCCTGCCTGGAGCCCAGCGTTCCACAGCGCTTGTGTCTGTCAGAGATCCCAGCTGCTGAGGGAGGAGGATGGGGCATTCAAGGGCAGTTTTGTGCTACAAGATGAGATTCTGCCTCAGAACATGAATCAGAGGTGGGGAGAAGGCTCAGTAATGGCTTGCCTGCTGCTAGTGTCTTTCACTGGCTGTTGGCATGGAGGGGATATCCAGCCTCTGCTCATGCCATCTTTTTCCTGCCATCACGGAGCTTCCCCTCCAGACTATGAGCCAAAACAAATTCTTTCCACCATCAGCTACTTTGGGTTGAGTGCTTTGACCCAGTATTTCGAAAGGTAACTACAGTAGCCAGGCTACCCAGATGCTCACTATGTAGTCCAGGCTGGCCTGCAACTCCCAGTACTCCTGTCTCCATGCGGTAAGTGCTGCAATTACAGACCTGTGTCACCACACCTGACAGGTAGCGATTTCATACTGTTTCTCAGCCTTAGGCCCTTCAGATCACAATGGAGAGACCACATGGACTTAATGAAGTTGGGGTTTTTTAATGTTTTATTTATTTATTTGAGAGAGAAAAAGAGGCAGAGAAGGAGAGAAGGAGGGAAGGAGAGAAGAGAGGGAGGGAGGGAGGGAGGGAGGGAGGGAGCTTTATGGTGTTGATGAGCCCCATGGTCCCTATCCTCACTCTGTGCCACCATGGTATTTTCCATGTGTGCTACTGGAACCCATGGGGAGCTGATGAGAATGTGTGTTAATGGCAGGGCTTCCAGTTCCCACGCCCATGCTTTGTCATGACCCCGTACTCCCTTCCCTCTTCTCACTCCATCTCTCCCTCTTCCCTCAGTGGTTCTCCACCTCCTCTATTACTCTTGTCCTTTACTGTCACCCTGAGTTCACCTGGACACAGGTGTCTGGCAGCCTTTGGTCCTCAGGAGGCCATGATTCAAGGTTCTGTCCCAGAGGAACCCAATCTTAAGCAGATAGCAACTTCATGTGATCAAGAATGACACATTAGGCCCCTCTGACCACAAATAACCCCCACAAGACTCATCTGCTTCCTCAGCATTTATGGAACCCAACATATGGAACCCAACAGAACCCCCACAGTGTGGTCCTACCCAGACCCACTGCTACTCACTGCTATTGATCTGGAGCAAGTGTTTTTCCAAAACTCTTTGAGCTAAGAGTCCTCCTTGGTGATAAGGGCTGGAGAGCAGGCCTGTGGGGAGTGGAGGAGCCAGTCACAGTGCCTGAGTTTGGGTTTATCAGAAGTCTGGGGAGAGGATTCCAGGGCCAACTTTACTTGGCAGCAACCCTTAGACAAGATTTCAGTTGCCACGTGTCTCTCTGGGAGGTGATCTAGGAAACCAGCAGGACAGTGGGGAAGTGAGCTGGGAAGGGGAGTGGGAATTAAAGGCAGCCTGATGAAGGAAGTTTACACAGTGAACGTCCTTAGTGGACTGTTCTTAGTGGATGGCACAGAACCTGCACCCGTGAGTCATCAAGCCGACGGCAAGGGAGCTGGGACACTTACCCACCATGCCCACGCCTGAGGGCTCTGGAGTGTGCTGCCTGCACTGCAGGGGTCACACCTGGGGACAGGGGCCGGGCCCAGCTAGAGCACAGCCTGGTGTAACAGTTGTGGGGGGTGGCATTCTCCCCTGCTGTGCTCCTGACACATTTACATATGCACACGTATGCATAAGTACCCTGAGATAGGAATACGCAGTAATCTAAACACACATACAGTGACACATAGGCACACACGCTGAACACACCAGAGAGGACCTTCTCCTTCCTGGAGAATGAACTTTTAGAGCCTGGTGTACCCGAAGCGTCCAGTAGAGGGAGGGCCTAACACACGGAAGAGGAACAATGAGACCAGAGAAGAGAACATTCGAGCACCGGCCTCTGCTTCTCTGATCCTTCTGCCTTCCAGACACGTCTGCTCATTTGATCCTTCGCAGGAATCTTTCGTGTTCCCAAGCTGGTCTTGCCCTCCCTATGCCCAGATAATTTTTTGACACAAGATGTTGGCCTATGTGCACTCACTCCAGAGAGGCCTGGAGAGGTCAGAAAGCCCGTGTTCTGCAGGCGGGCTGCAGGGAAGCGCGTGCTTCCAACCTGCCTCCAGGTTTGCAGGCCTAAGTGACCCGGGACACAGACGGCACTGTGGGGAGGGGGCTGTGCGACCGAGTCGCGGGGCCCAGCGGCTTTCGCCTGGCAGGGGAAGAGCACCGAAGGGGTCGCCCTTGATTCTCTGACCGTCCCCAGTCCCCGGCGGCAGGACAGCCCTCCCTCGCCCTCGCCCTGAGCTCGGACCCTCCGCCTCTCTCTCTCCAGGGCCCCGGCCCCGTCCTGCGGGCGGCCCGCCCCTTGGCCTCGGCCCAGGACGGAAGGAGGCGGCCTCTCAGGTGCGGGGCTGGAGGGCGGTGCCCAGGGCAGCGTCCCTGCCCTCAGTCGGCCATCCCAGCCCCCGCGCCTGCAGGGCCCCGTCCGGAGCCTCGCCTGCCGCCCACCTGCCTGGCCAGATGCCGCAGCTGAGCCTGTCCTGGCCGGGACTGGGCTCCGGGGCGGTCTCCGCATGGCCGCTCGTGCTGCTGGCCGGAGCCTCCTGGCTCCTGGTCCGACTTCTGTCCCGGATCTACGCCTTCTACGACAACTGCTGCCGCCTGCGAGGCTTCCCTTACCCCCCTAAACGGAACTGGCTTTTGGGTCATCTCGGCCTGGTGAGTGTGGCGGCACTGGGGACCTGGGTGTCAGGGTGGGTGCATTTCCATGGGGTCAGGAATGGGCCTCGGGGAGCCGGGGTCAGGAGAGGACAGGAGTTTAGGACAGTGGAGAAGTGAGGGAGGCCGAGGGAGGCCCTGTTTCCCCAAGGCCCATCACACCCGTTCCTTGCCTCGTCTGCAGTGAGCAGGACAGGAGCCCACTGCGCACTGTCACATCATCAGCGTGAGGACTTATGTCAGATTTGGGGTTTCCAATGGAGGACCAGAACAGACAGCTTCTTGGATCTAAGACTTTCTTGTAACTGGGAAGAATGAGAAGGGGAGGTTGGGGGAGGGAGAGAGAGAGAGAGAAAAGAGAAGGGAAAGAGAAAGGAGGCCTGCATCGGAGAGAGAAGGAGAACAAAAGGGATGCAAGCACCCAAGAAGCAGGAGATCCAGAAATAGCAAGGGCTGGACAGGGAATGGGTTTTATGGCAAGAGGTAGAAACTGCCCTGGGAAGTAGGGGCCTTGGGGTGGTGGGCAGAGATGTGGGTTGGGGGAAGTGAACTTCCTTCCTCTTGGCCCAGAGGCTTAACATCCCAGCATCTTTGCTTACATAAAAATGAATGGAGAAACACTTTTTTTTTTTGGAAGGGGGGAGCCTTTCGAGGTGATGGACAGCACAACCATATCTCTAACTGCTTTGAGCTAAAATTGGGCATTGTGCTGAGATGAGGGGTGTGTGAGTTGGAGTCCATATCTGTAGTCTTGCAGCGAGAGTTGCATGCTGGGGTGGTCTGGAAGAAGGAAGTCAGCATAAAGCTACAGAGGGCCTATGAATACAGAAGTTGAAATGGTAATCGAGGGACTCACAACAGGTATTTCTGGAACCATGTGGAATCGCATCTGCTGAAATGAATTGTGTAAGTAGGCAAATCAAAGATGGACTCACAGTATTGGAAACCAGAAATGTTCCAGTAAATGTGAGGAAGCCATGGCATAAGGGACAGAGTTTTACCTCGGGAAATAAGCAATGTCTTGTATAGGTCTAGCTTAAAAAGAGTATATTTGGGATAACTATAACAGAACAACAGGCATCTCAGCTGGTCACAGAGATGTCAAACCACACGCACAAAAAGATAATCTGCCTTTTTATGAGACTGATATGCTCCCTAGTGTGCTAAGAGGGAGAATATCTGGTTACTTTAATAGACAAATACAACCCAAAATAATTTTGGCTCTGGATTGGTAATATTTAGCTCTCCACAGTTGCTTGTCTGTCACTGAACTTCTAGTAACACAGGCATGGCTTCTGGGAAACTTGATTTTGGTTCCCCGTTTGCCAAACTTCACTTTGCACTTTGTGCACACGGCAAGCTGTTGTCTCATGTGGCTAAGAGGCTTTCTCTGAGAGTTATGATGATGTTGAACAGTTAGGAGACCACAGACTCAAATTTCGGCCAAACTGAAGCAGCTCTATTTGTGCACACAGGAGCTGGCCAGCGGCTGTCTCGCCCAAATGCAGGGCCCCAGAGACCAGCAGCCAGCAAAGGAAAAAGTGGGGATTTTATCTCCAAACCTTGAAGCACCTCCAATAAAGAATTTATCAAACAGAGGTGCAATTAAGCACCTCTAAGCACAGAGGTGAACTGTAAAGTCTATGTGAGTCAAAATCACTAGATAACTTCTTTAAAGCATAAGTAGCCTCCAGGACATGTTTATCCACTCTCTTGCCTCTGTCTTGCCCTGTCTGTTTCTCAGGGAAGAACTCTCACCTAGTATAAACTATCCTCTCTGTCTTATCTTCAAGGACTTCTTTCTGTTAGGTTTTCGGAGATTCTTTGGTTGCTGAGGGGGAGAAGTTTGGCCTCCCGTAGTTAACTCTTTTACAACCTTTAGCCATTAACCCTTTTGCCCTGTTGGCATTTTGTCCTCTGGATGGGCTGGGTCTTATCATGGTCCAGGAAGACTGATAACATAGTCAGGGTGGAAAGATTCATGGAGAGGTAGATCACACTCAGAGAAATTCCAGGCCTGTATAAGGTAAGGTCAAATCAAGCATAACTTTGTTTCAAAATAGTTTCTAGCCAGGCGTGGTGGCACACGCCTTTAATCCCAGCACTCGGGAGGCAGAGGTAGGAGGATTGCCGTGAGTTCAAGGCCACCCTGAGACTACATAGTGAATTCCAGGTCAGCCTGGACTAGAGTGAGACCCTACCTCAAAAAACAACAACAAAAAAAAATAGTTTCTAACTCCAAGATGGGGTCTGTCTGGTCCTTCACAGGCCCTTCAAGCTCCAGCCACCAGTGTGGAGAGAACACTTGGGAAAGGTTTTAGCAAAATCTGTGCTGCTGAGCCCAACAAGCAGAAGAAGGAGAGATATCATGAGGAAAAAGGTTCATGTGGGAAAGAAGCCCAGCCCCTCACCATAGCATTTAGGCTGGGGTGGGGGCTTTATCCAAGCCCTGGAAATTCAGAGGTCCTTCTCCTGGCCTGCCATGTCGGGGAGAGAGAGCTGGCCTTCCTGTTTCAGGCGACTTATATGACCTGGGCTAGGTAAACCAACTGGTTGGTCTATCTTTGACCAATCAGCTTCAGGATTTAGGTTTGAATTCTAGTTGGAGACACCTCCCACTCAAGGGGAGGGGCCAGGCATGAGATGAGTGGAGCCTGCCTGAAAGAACCAGTGTCGTAGTCAGTCACACACTGCGGGGATGAATCTCCAAACCTGGCGCAGTTTCGGGAGGAAAGTATTTATTGAAGCAATAGATCTAGGGGAAGTTTCATAATGGTGAAAGAACCTTTCACAGGTCCAAGCAGAGAGAGGAACCCATCACCAGCACCTCAAGCAAGCAAGTACATTATTCAAACTTGCTCAGACTACTCTTTGCATATGAATAGCTGGAATTTCAGATCCACCCCAGAAACACCTTGGGGCTGGACCCTAGGATCTGGTTAAGGTGACACAACCTCCAGCCAGGTACCTGGAGAGAAACTTCAATAAACTCTTTAATCTATTGGGGGACAGTCATTCAAGCTACCATAACCAGTTAACCTGTCACACTCCCATTACGTGAAGTCATGAAGATCAAGTCCACTTTGTGTCTGGAAGATTGCATTGTGAGCAGTCCTACCCTTCCTCTGGCTCTTCTTACCACCACCTCTTCCATAATAGACCCTGAGCCTTGGGAAGTGTGACAGAGATGTCCCAGTGCTGAACACTCCACTGTTGTTTGTTCTCAGCACTATGGTGTCTTTTGAGTCATCCCAGTGGTCACCACCATCTGAAAAGAGAAGCTTCCCTAGACAAAAGTGAGAGTAGAATTATCATATGGGTATGCTCAGTTTTTTTTAAAAAGGTGCTTATAAGGCAGTTTGGTAGGCATAATATATTCATTTAGCCAGACAACAGCAGGCATTACTCCCCCAGGGCTCATGACCTCCCCACCAACAGGGTTTTGACTAGGTCTTCAGTACCAGGCATGTATTCCCTCCCGTGGAGTGGGCCTCCAGTCCAATTAGAGAGCAATTGGTTTCCCCCACAATAGATGTGCCAGTATTGCCCCAGTTGGCACATTTGGCCTGGCTGGCCAGTCTTAAGGCTCACAAGGTCCACTGCTGTTCACTACCGTTGATGACTTCTCTCTCCCATAGGGCTGCATGAGCCATAGCTTTTTCCAGCTTTCTGTCAGCTGGTTAACAGGGAGGAGGTTTCCAGCTCAGCTCCAGCTGGATTTCCCAGTGACCTGCAGCCCAAGCCTATGGGGTCTTCAGCAGTAGGGTCTTACCATCTCATTCTGGTGGGCACCCAAGAGCCTTGGCAATGGCCTGTGATGTTTTGGGACCTCAGGAGCCTCCCTGGTGAACTTACTAGAAGGTACCCATGCATGGTGCCAGCATTCTTGCTTCTCAGCTGGTGAGAGGCCTGAACCTACCTCTGAGATAAGGGCTTCCTCTCTCTTCCTATGGCCCCATGATTGTCTCTGTCTCCCTGTCCTGTTTCAATTCTCTCTCTGAACTTTTATCTGAATTTTATGAATGGCTGAAGGGTAAAGTTCTATTTAATCTCTTGAATGATGAGTAGGGACATGGACTCTACCTGTCCAGGGTTCAAGAGTCTCAACCTGTCTGCTCTGAGAGGCCATGAGAGGGCAGTTGTTTGAAATGGAAGCTGTCATCATTTGAGATGTCAAACCATATAGGCACTAAAGCACACAGTAGCTCTCCAGGGCTCACAGTAGCATTCAGGTTGGGGCCTGCTTTTACTCATCAGCTATCTGGTACCTGTGATGTCCCTAAAACCTTAAAAATTAAGGCAGATGGGCTGGGGAGATGGATCAGTGGTTAAAGGCACTTGCTCAAAAAGTCTGCTGGCCCAGGTTCATTTCCCCAGTACCCACATGAATAAAGCCAGACGTACAAAGTGATACATTTGTCTGGAGTTTGTTTGCAGTGGTCAAGAGGCCTGAGTGTGCCATTCTCGATAACTCTCTTTCTCTCCCTTCCTTGCAAATAAATAAATAACAGTAGCTTTAAAAATTAAGGCAGAATCTGGCAGATTTAATTTGGGATTAATTAATTTTTTTTCTTTTTAAGGTAGTTCACTGTAGTTCAGGCTGACCTGGAACTCACTTTGTAGTCCCAGGCTGGTCTCGAACTCTCAACAGTGGTCCTCCTATCTCTGCTTCGCAAGTGTTGGCATGAAAGGCGTGCACAACCACACCCCGCTGGGTATGTAAATCGATGACTGGGACATACTGCCTCGGTTTCTGGGATGCTCAGAACCCTCATGACACAGATTCCCCTGTGCTGTTGTCAGGGTGAGAGCTGTTAGTTGTGCAAGACAGCCGTCATCCTTGTCTTCGGATGAGTTGAGGAGTGAGAGACCCCATGACCATACATGGTGATAGTTTCACACTAACCCTATGACAAACCTAGGAGTAATTCTAAGAAGGGGAATGCACTAGAAGGAAAATAATATGTGGTTATAGACTCTGAGTATGTGTTATGCCAACAGTGCCTGAAAGAAAAACAGGGGCTGAGATGGCCCGGCAGTTAAAGGTACTGCTTGCAAAGCCTGCCGGCCACTGTTCAGTTCCCCAGTGCCCGCTTGCATCCAGATGCACAAAGAGACACATGCATCTGGAGTTCATTGCAGAGACAGGAGGCCCTGATGTACCCTTTCTCTCTCAAGTAAATTAAGACGTTTAAAAAAATAAAATAATTACAAGAAAAATAATGAAACAAAGTCAAGCAAGGTAACAACTACTGATAGGTTTAGAAACGGAACTTTGTTCCCTGGGGTTTTTGGCATTTTTGTGAATTTATTTCCCCGTTGCTGACAACTGAACCCACGGCCTTGGGCTGTGAAAGTGATCATCCACTGAGCTAAATCCCCAGCCCTAGATTTTTGAGTTGTAGCTGGGCTGGTTGTGACTGCCTGGTACACCAGTAGCCATACACAGCTTTTAACAGGGAGGCCTGGAAGGCCTGAACCCCTTTCTAAAATCCAACTCAGTTCTTTTTGCTCAGTTTTACTATTATTTTTCTTTGGTTATATTCTCCTGTTGGATGGTTAGAACCATGCAGGTGGCCCAAAATGAACCATGTCCTTTTTTAAAAAAAAATTTATTTATTTATTTATTTGAGAGACAGTCAGAGAGAAAGAGACAGAATGAGCATGAGTGTTCCAGGGCCTCCTGCCACTGCAAACTCCAGACACTCCAGGCATCTGGCCTTACGTGGGCATTGGGGAAATTGAACCTGGACCATCGGCTTTACAATCAAGCACCTTTAACGGCTGAACCATCTCCTCAGCCCACCATTTTTCCTTTTTCACTGTTAAGGTCACTTGAGGCTCCTGAAGGGATAATCTTAGGGACTCAGCAGGAGCCCCTGGGATAGTTTAGGCTATTTTAATTTATTTATTATTGTTTATGTACTTTACTGCATGATCAAATGATGTATGTGTTGGCCTCATTCCTGTCATCCCCTCTTCCCCACCCCCATTCCACTGTAGGCCCTCCTCAGTGGGATTATTGGTATTGACCATCAGGTCAGTTCTTTGTGCGTGTGGGAGGGCAGTACCTCAGGATACTCCTTCCCACCCCATGGCTCTTACAATCTTTCTGTCCCCTCTTCTGCAGTGTTCCCTGAGCCTTGGTGCATGGGTTATAAGTGTACTTTAGTGGTGAGTGTCTACATCCTCTGGATGAGTGTCTTCAGTGTCTGTCGCCATCTCTCTGGAGCTGGTTGTCAGGCTAGCAGTGAGAGCAGCACTCATGTTTAAATTGCCTCTTCCCCGGTGATGTCGTCTGGGCCCTGGCAGGTGTGTTTGAGGTGTCGCGTCTCATTCTAGGCAGTTGTCTGTCTTTTCTTGTTGTGTTGATGGATCTTAGATCTCCCTGGTTTTGCTGCCATCTGCCCGGGAGTTCTCCTGTGGGATGTAGCAGAGCCTGGAACTTTGGGGTGAGATCCTTCTGTTCAGGGGCATTTTCTCAAGGCTAATTCCAGGTCGTTATTACCAGCCATCCGTGCCCCCCCCCTTTGGTTTTGTTTAAAATTTTTTCTTTTTGTTTCTTGATTTTTGCAAGGTTGGTGTGTGTTTGGGAATCCCTTCCTGGTAGATGGGCTCTTGTTGGGTAAGGCAGGCTGGGCTGGACAGGTGGAGGCACTTCTCAGGCAGGTTCTGAAAGCCAGTTTAGTTTTTTTCCCTATGAGTTGCGGCCATCCTTTGGGACGGACCAGACTCTTGTTTCCCTTGGAAACACTGAGGACATTTCCCTTTGCGCTGCGCCCCCCTTACGCTGCTGAGAGTCAAGCCTCAGGTCTCCATGTCCTCTATGAGCCAGTGCCTTTAGCCACGGAGCCATCTCCCCAACCTTTCCCTGACCAAGAGAACATGTGATGACCAGAGCTCTAGGACCCCATTAGAGGCGTCTCATTGTCTGGGATCTAATTGAGCTGGGGACAAGGGCCAAAATATTAGCCGTCCTTTTAATCTGATGTCCTCATTAGCTTTGTCCTCCTAGTATGAAGAGTATGTTTCCTAATTAGAAGCACTCACTAGAAACTATAAGCAATTACTATTTTATTTTAAATATTTTTATTTATTTGAGAGAGAGAGCAAGAGACAGAGACAGAGAGAGATACAGAGAAAGCATGGGCCTCCTGCTGCTGCACATGAACTCCAGACACATCCGACACTTTGTGCATCTGGAATGCATGGGCACTGGGGAATTGGACCCCAGACATCAGGCTTTGCAAGCAAGCACTTTTAACTGCTGAGCCATGTCCTCAGTTCTCACATTTAAAAAAATATTTTTTCCAAGGTAGTGTCTCCAGGCTGACCTGGAACTCTGTAGTCCTAAACTGGCCTTAAACTCACAGCGATTCTCCTACCTCTGTTTTCTGAGTTCTGGGATTAAAGGCATGCACCATCACATCTGGCTAAGTGTTTTATTTAGTTATTTGACAAAGAGACAGAGAGAATAGAACAGTGAGAGACAGAGAGAGAGAAAGAGAGAGCGAGAGAGGAGAGAGAATGGGCATGCTAGGGCCTCCTGCCACTGTAAGCAGACTCCAGACACATGTGCCACTTTGTGTATCTGGCTTTGTTTGTGTGGGTACTGGGGAATTGAACTTGGGCCATCTGACTTTGCAAGCAAGTGCTTTTAATTGCTGAGCCATCTCTCTAGCCTGCTGCATTTTATTCTTAATAAAACAACGATGTATTTTAATCTAAATTTAGGAAGCGTGTTAATAGTCCTGGAGATTACTATCTTTCTTACCAACAAATTTAACTAATTTGCTACATGTTTAAATCATATTATGACAGGTTCTCAGAAATTGTTTTGTTGGAACTTGGGAGATGACTCAATGATAAAAGGCACTTGTTTGCAAAGTCTGATGGCCTGGGTTAAATACCATGTAAAGCCAGATTCAAAAAGTGATGGTTCATGTGTCTGGAATTCATTTTTAGCATCAAGAGACACAGGTGTACCCATACATGCACGCACAACCACACACACACACACACACACACACACACACACACACACACACACGCACACACACACATATATGTGTGCACACATAAATAAATAGAAATATTAAAAAATTGTTTTGTTGGGCTGGAGAAATGGCTCAGCGGTTAAGGCACTTGTCTCTAGTGCCTAAGGCCCCGGGTTCAATTCCCCAGGTCCCACATAAGCCAGACCCACAAGGTGGTGGCCCAGGTGCTCACTCGCTCGCGCTCTCTCTCTCTCTCTCTCTCTCTCTCTCTCTCTCTCTCTCTCTCTCTCTCTCTGCTTGAAAATGAATAAATAAAATATATTTTTTAAAAAATTGTTTTGTTAAAAGGATAGGCATCTCACATCTCATTTTTTACTGTAAGACAGCAAGTAAGCAGGATAAAGCTCTGGCATCTGTTTGATTTTGTTTTCTTCCCTGGGAGTTACCTGTATATCTTTTCAAATAAGCATGCTAGCCCGGTGTGGTGGCGCACACCTTTAATCCCAGCACCTGGGAGGCAGATCATGAGTTGGAGGCCAACCTGAGACTACATAGTGAATTCCAGGTCAGCCTGGGCTAGAGCAAGACCCTACCTTGAAAAACAAAAACAAAAACAAAAACAAATAAGCATGCTAAAGCACAAAGATAAAGTCATTGTCTTAAATATATAGCTGCTTTAAAAAAAACATTTATTTATTTATTTGCACGGGGCGGGGGGAGAATGAGAATGGTCGTGGGCATGCCAAGGCCTCCAGCCACTGCAAACGAACTCCAGATGCACGAGCCACTTTTGTGCCCCTGGCTTTATGTGGGCACTGGGGAATTGAACTCAGGTTGTTAGGTTTTACAGGCAAGTGTCTTAACCACCGAGCCAGCTCTCCAGCCCTGTAGCTCCTTTGATTCCAGGAAAGCATAGCAGGACCATCCCCAGACAAAGGCAGTTCTCCACATGGGCAGGGCTGCACCCTGCAGCAAAAGGAGAACCAGGCCTTCCTCTCTGGCAGCAGAGTCTTTGGGATCACCTTGCAGAAGCAGAAGTGATCAAGGGAATCACACCTTGACTTTGTGCCTAACCTTGTGTATAAGCACATGAGACAGTCCTATATAACCAGAGCTGGGGAGATGGCTCAGCAGTGAAAGAGGCTCTTGCTTGCCAGGCCCAAGTCTAGTTCCCCAGCACCGTTTCCAAGCTGGACACAAAGTACCACATGCTTCTGTGATCCCAGTGCGCCTATAAAAACAGGAGGCAGAGCCGGAAGAATCTGGAGGCTCTCACTTTTAACCACTGAGCCATCTCTCCAGCCCAGCCAAAGACATTTTAATGTAAATTAGAGATAGTTGATCAACACAGGACATTTTATGTCCTTTTTGACTATTATTAAGTAAATGAAATAAAATTTTAATTTATTTTTTAGAATTTGTTTTGGAAGAAATTAAAAAATACTTTTATTAATTTATTTGTGAGCAGAGAGAGAGACAGAGAAAGAGGAGAGGGAATAAGTGCACCAGGGCCTCCTTCCACTGCAAAGAGACTCCTGATGCATGGACCACTTTGTGCACCTGGCTTTATGTGTGAGTCCAGGGAAATTGAATCCTGGGCTGTCAGGCTTTGCAAGCAAGAGCCTTTAACTGCTAAGCCATTTCCAGCCTTGGAAGAAATTTTTTTTAATATTCTTTTTTTTTTTTTTTTTGGTTTTTCGAGGTAGGGTCTCACTCTAGTTCAGACTGACCTGGAATTCACTCTGTAGTCTCAGGCTGGCCTTGAACTCACAGCAATCCTCCTACCTCTGCCTCCCGAGTGCTGGGATTAAAGGCGTGCGCCACCACGCCCGGCAAAATATTCTTTTTTTTTTTTTTTTTTTTGAGGTAGGGTCTCTCTCTAGCCCAAGCTGACGTGGAATTCACTCTGTAGCCTCAGGGTGGCCTCGAACTCACGGCAATCCTCCTACCTCCGCCTTCCCAGTGCTGGGGCTGAAGGAGTGCAGCACCACACCTGGCTTAATTCTTTTATATTAATCATGACAGGTTGTGCTCTTTTATTCCGTTGCCCAGCGCCTGTTTCCCTGGAGCCCTCCTCAGTGGGTCCCTATGAGATACAGGGGCCAGGCCTCAGGACATCTGGAAGAAAATTTTAGTGAAAATCTATGTAACCATCACAAGATTATGCAGCCTAATGAAGATTTTATGGCTTCAGTGAATTCAATGAATGCTTCTTTTGTTTGTTTGTTTGTTTTTTGAGATATGGTCTCCAGGCTGACATGGAGATCACTCTGTAGTCCCAGGCTGACCTTGAGCTCACAGCGATCCTCCTACCTCTGTCTTCCCGTGCTGGGATGAAGAGTGTGCACCACTGCTCCAAGGAATGCCTTTTTGTTGTTTTCAAGCTCAAGAACAATCTTATGAGTGTTTAAGAGAAACATCACGGGAGGTGAGTTGTAAATGTCAGCAGCTGCCTGGAGGAGATGATCTTTGGAGCTAGGATCCAGAATCCAGGTGGGCTCATCAATGGAGGTTGGCAGGCAGCTGTGTGGGGAGGGCTTTCGAGGAGCAGTGAGGAAGCCAGAGTGTCAGAGCAAGCGGGCTTGGGATTTGGAAAACGCTAGGAAAGGGGAAAGCAATGCTTTTGGAGTTGGAACTCAGAGAAACAGGCAGAGGACCTGATGGCAGGTACCATAATTCCTGTCTTAGATAATAAGCTGTACTTTTAGTAAAGTATTTTAGATACCTAATGACTCCAAAATACTTGCTCTAGAAGATCAGATATCTCTTTCTGTTACATTTAAATGGTTTTTTGTTTAATTTTTTTCAAAGAAAGGTCTTGCTCTAGCCCAGACCTCACTATGTAACTCCAGGCTGGCCTCAAATTTAGGGTGACCCTCTTATCTCTGCATCCTGAGTGCTGGGATTAAAGGCATGTGCCACCACGCCAGGCTAAAAATATTTTTATTTGGGCTGGAGAGATTGCTCATTGGTTAGTACAAAGCTTAACCCGGGTTTGATTCTCCAGTACCCATGTAAAGCCAGATACATAGTGGTCCATGCATCTGGAATTTGTCTGCAGCAGCTGGAGGCCCTAGCATGCCCATTTTCTCTCTCTTTTACTCTCTCTCTCTTTCTGTCTTTCTTTTCTCTTTCTACTTGCAGATAAAAAATTCTATTTGAGAGAGAGAGAGAGAGAAATGACACACCAGGGTCTCTCCTGCCATTGCAAATGAACTCCAGATGTATGTGCCACTTCATGCATCTGGCTTTGCTAATTGAACCTGGTTTGTCAGGCTTTGCAAGCAAGTACCATTAACCGCTGAGACTCTCTCCAGCCCCATTTTAATGTTTGATAGGCTAAAATGTACCATTTTAATAGGCTTCAAGAAGTGTACCTAAGCAGTATAAATCGATCAGTCCTCTGAACACATAGCCCAACTCTTTATGAAAAATTAATGTGCTTTTAAGTCTTTGTGTAAGTTGTCACCTCTCTTATAAATGTCAGTTTTTGGAATTAACATTTTCAAACGTCAGGCTCAAACTTCTGCACAAGGAGGGAAGATGAAATCAGCCTTTTGGGTAAACCTTTAATTAGGCTGACTACGGTAGCGTTCCTACATGACCAGTTTGTATTTAAAGGTTTCTTTATGTTTTTCTTGTTGGTTGATTTGTGTGTGTGCACATGTGGAGGTCAGGGCACAGCTTCCTGGTGTTTCTGTTCCACCTTTCACTCTTGCTGCTGTAAAGCAAACTGCCAGATGTAAATGAACTCTAGGCTGTCTGGCTCGGAGCTCTGGATTCTCCTGGCTCAGACACCTCGTGTCCACCCCGTGCAAGCTGAGATGCTCATGTTGTTTCCCTGCCCAGATCGGGCACCAGTCAGATATACAGAACAGCTGGGTTTTCAGCTCTCTTGAAATGAGACACATGGAGTCCAAATACACATATTTTGGCCTAGAAAGTTAGGAGGCTGATATGCTAACTACTGTGTGATGTGGCACCGGCCTTGAAAGGCATGACAGCTCGCCTCCATCATCCAAAATTAAAGTCGAGAAGGTTACAGTCTTGGAAGGAGTGGGAGGAGGCTGGCGGTGTCCTCTGCACCCCAGGCTGCCAGCCTCCCAGAAAGTAGGTGAAGTGGAGCAGAAGCAAGCGGTGGGAAGAAACAGAGAGCTCCTTGGAGATCTCAGGGCCGTTTGTTAGTTAAGGAGGTTAGCTATTCTAAGTGTTGAGCGGAGTCATTTCACCTCAACTGCGTCTTGGGGAGCTCTGTGTTAGGGTGTTGATGGGTCTAACTTCACGGTGCTGTCCCCGAGATAAGCCGTGGACTACTCCATCTGACCCAGGATAGGGTGTGGATTTCTCTTTTGGGCACTCACTAAACACTACATAAGTGTTCTACAGGAACAGAACCAATAGAATGGATTGTAGTAAAAAGGGGGATCTATTGGGGTACCTTGTGACAGTCCAACAATAGCAGTCTGCAGGTCCACAGGTGAAGAAACCAGTAACTGTTCAGTCCACGTGCCTGGAGACCTCAGCAGTCCCAATCCAGCCCAGAACGCCTGAAAGCTCCCTGGGGGGCCGCTGGTCTTCAGTCCACTGTAAGACCAAGGAAACTGGGTTCTGATGTTGAGGAAGGGTCGGAGAGCAGGGTGCGTGTGCATGCGAGTCACCACAAGCACCAGCAGATGGCAGGAGGAAGGAAGAAGCTTCCCTTCCCTCAAGCTTCCTTATATCCAGTCCCTTTCCAGGAGGCCTGCCCACTGGGGGTGGAGGGGTAGGTGGAAGGGCTCTGGAGGAGGGACCTCCTCCTTCTGTCAAGCCTTCCTGTAGGCGAGCTCAGAGGCCCACCCAAGATTACTGTGGATTCTAAACAGGTCAAGTTGACAATAAAACTTCATAAAACAGAAGCAGAAGTTATCATCCACGCCAAGAGTAGAGAAGACCAGTTAGACAATGGGAAGGGAAGCTCCCCCACAACGCTGCAGATGGATGAGCCCCCAAGGAGTGAAGGGACAGAGGCACAGCTCCACATTCTCACCCTCAGCAGCCTGAAGAACTTCCTTGGTCTTTTACTGACCTCAGCTAAGGCAAAAATCAGGGCTTGTGGCTTCAAAACAGAAAAGAATTTCAGGGATACGCAATTGAAGCAGAGTGGAAATTTTTTAAATGTGTTTTCGGGCTGGAGAGATGGTTCAGCAGTTAAGGTGCTTGCCTTTGAAGCCTAAGGACCTGGGTTCAATTCCCCAGTACCCACATAAGCCACATGCACAAAGTGGTGCATGCATCTAGGGTTCACTTGCAGTGGCAAGAGGCCTGGCATGCCCCTTCTTTTATCTTCTTTTTCTCTCCTCTCCTCTCCTCTTCTCTCTTCCCCTCTCCTCCCTTCTCTTCCCTTCCCCTCCCCTCCCTTCCCCTCCCCTCCCCTCCCCTTTCTTTTTCTCTCCTCCCCTCCCTTCCCCTCTTGTCTGCTCTCCTCTCTTCTCTCTCTCCTCGTAAATAAATAATAATAAAAAGGTATTTTCATATATGGGGGTGAGGTGTCTCATCAGGTAAGAGCACTTACTGCACAATCGTGAGACCCTGAGTTCATTTCCCAGCATCCACATAAAAAGCCAGGTGTGTAACCCTAGTGCTCAGGGAGGGGTGAAGGCAGGAGAATTTCTGGGGCTTCCTGGTCAGCCAGTTTAACTGAAAAAATGGTGAACTTCAGGTTCAGTGAAAGACTGTCTCAAGAAAATGTTAGAAGAAGACACTCAGTGATCTCCTTTGGCCTTTGCATGCCTGTGTGTGAGGTGCACACACACACACACACACACACACACACACACACACACACACACACACACACACAACAATACTATACTTCGAATACCACACACATTAAATCAATAAATTTAAAATACATTTTAATATAGACTTCAGGCATGAGGGTTTAAAAGAAAGTCAGGTGCTCAGAACACGTGCGTGTGCTTTTCAGTGATGAGCCACAAGGTCATATGCACATAGGCCTTAAGCCTGGGCCTTGGCTACTTTGTTATGAAATATTTGTAGAGGAAAAGAATATTAGCTGTGTCAGCAACATTCACAGCAAAGGAAGTTAATTATGTTGGAATTCTTGCTTCTCAGATGGTGAGAGGCATCTAATTCAACTAGACTTGGGGTGAGGGGACCCTTTCCCTACCCGAGTCCCCTCATTTTCTTTTTCTATACTGCCTCAAGCCCCTCCCCCACCATGCTCTGAGGCCTCTTTCTTTCCTTCCTTACCTAAGCCCATGTCCTCATCAGGACTCACGGTCATGACTCAGAGGACTCCCAGGGTGGGTGGATCTGCAGACTTCCGTTGGCAGGCTGGCCCCTGCCTGGCTCATTTCTGTTGGCCTCAGGCAGGTCTGTTCCTCTTTGTGCTTTACTTTCCCTGTAGGAAGCTGTGATCCCCCCCTCCACCTGTAGAGACACCCGGAGACCTTTCCTGTGTTCTTTTCTTTTTCTTTCCTTTTCCTTCCTTCCTTCTTCCTCTCTCTTCCTCTCTCCTCCTTCCTCCCTCCCTCCCTCCCTCTCTCTCTCTTTCTCTCTCTCTCTCTTTTTTCTTTCTTTGAGGTAGGGTCTCAATCTAGCCCAGGCTGACCTCGAATTCACTATGAGTCTTAAGGTGGTTTCAAACTCACAGAGATCCTCCTACCTCTGCCTCCCAGTGCTGAGATTAAAGGTGTGGGCCACCATATCTGGCCTTATCAAGTTCTTTTTTGAAAAATATTTTTATTTATGAGAGAGAGAGAGAGAGAGAGAGAGAGAGAGAGAGAGAGAGACTCTGAGACTCTGGATGCACCAGGGCTTCTTGCCACTGCCAATGAACTCCAGATGTATGCACACTTTGTGCATCTGGCTTTATGTGAGTACTGGGAAATTGAACCTAGGCCATCAGGCTTCACAAATAAGTGATTTAAACTGCTGTACCATCCACTGCTTGCTACTTTCTTTTCCAGAGGGGATAATCTGTGCAAGACCTCTGTCCTGAGCCACACCCCCAGCCCAACCCATTTTAGAAGGGGAACCAGCCCCTGTCATAGTGGCCACACTTCCTGGGAGGGGCACCTCCCTCATCATCCCCAGCACCAGCCCCTCCTCCCTCTCCTGTCTTTCCTGGGGCCACCTTTTTCTGACTCGTGTCTAGCTCTGATGTTGTTGACTATCAGTTCCCAACTGAAGTAAATTCTAAGTTTACGTCCCTCCCTCCTGAGCTGAGGAGAACCTTTTTTTTTGGTTGCAAAGTTGGGGAGGCATCTACCCAGACCTGGTAACAGGAGGGTGTTCTGGGAATAGCAGACACAAGGAATGAAATTGGTTTTGAATTCACTCTGAGTGAGGAAAGAGGGGGTGTTTGGGGATGGGAATCACATGGAAGAATCTGAAGGAATACACAGAGAAGGGGAGAGGGAGATGGAGCAGAAGGGAGGGAGGAGTAGAGAGAGGGTGAAATTGAGGGAGACACGTAGAGAAAGGCGAAAGCGGGCAGGATACCAATAAAGAGATAAATACACAGATGACACATACACACATTTCTATCCATCTGAAAACCGTTTTCCATTTCCCTGTGACGATTGTCATCACTGGGACACGACACCTGGTTAGAGGGAGCATCCGGAAGGAAAGGGCTTATTTCCAGTTTGCAGTTCTGAGGGGAAGTTTCTTCATGATGGGGAACCTGATGGGGGCAGACAGCTGGACAGCACATCGCATCAGTCGAGAGAGGGAGCTCAGTGCTGCCGATGGGGCTGGGCCTCCTCAGCGACACACCTCCTCAGCAAGCCTCCACCTCGGAAAGGCTCCATCACTTGAGGACTAAGCAGAAGCATTAATCACAAATGCATGAGGCTATGAGGGACATTTTATATCCAAATCACCACAACGTAGTCCCTATGTTATGTTCCATAATAATTTCGAACAACTGTCATATTTATGATTGCCTAAGTTCTCCTGTCTCTCTGCAATCTACCATCCCTTACCTGTTCTGTATCCCTCTGTCGATGATCTGTCATCTACCTAATCTTTCAATCCATCTATCAATTATCAATCTATTGTATCAGGTTTTTTTTGTTGTTTTTTCAAGGCAGAGTCTCACTCTAGCCCAGGGTGACCTGGAACTCACTTTGTAGTCTCAGGCTAGCCTCGAACTCATGGCGATCCTCCTCCCTCTGCCCAAGTGCCGAGGTTAAAGGCTTGCACCACCACACCCAGCAAATCTATTGCATCATTTACCTATCTATGCTCTTTCTGTCTCTGTCTCTCCTCTCTCTCCCTTCTGCCCCATCCGTTAAGGCAAGAAAAGAGAGGTGAAGAGAATTAGGGTTCAGAGGGAGGAACATAGATAAACAAGGATACAGAAGAAGGCACACCTCATCCCCACCCCTCACCCCTTCCCCCCCATCATTCGTCCTTGGCGCTTCTCACCTTCTCTCTCCACAGGTGCAGAACAACGAGGAGGGCATGAGGAAGATAGAAGAACTGGGCCGTAGCTTCCATGACGTCCACCTCTTTTGGATTGGGCCTTTCTACCCCATTGTGAGGCTTGTCCACCCTAAATTCATTGCCCCTGTTCTCCAGGCTCCAGGTATCTCTCATAGACTCCAACTGGCCTCTTCCACCTCTTCTCCCAGCTCTTCCCATGCCTGGACAGGCCCTGCTGAGCAGGGGATGGACCACATCCAGCAGAAGCCATGGCTCTGACACTAACTTCATTAACTCTGGACAAGGTCCTGGGTTCTGTTTGCACTGTGACTGGTGAAAACTCAATCCCGTGAATTTAGCCAAGAAAGAGAACCTATTGGCTGGGGATATTGCTCACTGGTAGAGTACTTTTATCCGTGTGCATGTTTATGTGTGTGCATAGGTACAGGTGTGTGCGTGTTTGTGTGTGTGAAAGTCAGAGGACAACCTTGGGTGTCATCCTCAGGAATGCTGTCCACCTTTGTTGAGACAGGATCTCTCACGCTCCTGAAGTTTACCAATTAGGCTAGACTGGCTGGCTAGTGAGCCCAAGAGATCCCCCTGTCCCTGCCCCCCAGTTCTGGGACTTCAGGAGGACACTCCCACACCCAGCAATTTACGTGGGTTCATGGGATCAAACTCAGGTTCTACTTGTGAGGCAAGTACTTTACCATTTGAGAATAAGGTGTGTCAGGGCTCCTGCCACTTCAAAAGAACTCCAAATACATGTGCCACCTTGTGCTCTGCATGGTACTGGAGAATTGAACCTGGCTGTCAGGCTGTGCCTTTAACTGCTGAGTCATTTCTGCAGCCCACATTTTTCTTTTGTGTGATGAAATATCTTCTTTATTGTTCCTCTGCTCATGTCTGAGAGTGTGGGTGTGCCAGTGCCACAGCTTGTGTATAGAGGTCGGGTGTTGGTCCTGAACTTCCACCTTTTTTCAGGCAGAGTCTCTGTTCACCACTGCACGGGCCAGACTAGCTAGCTGGCCTGCAAGCTTGTCCTGTCTCTACCTCCTTTCTTGCTGTAGGAGGGCTGGCATCACTGATGCTGTCTTTACATAGGTTCTGGGGATCTGGATTCTGGTCATCGCGCATGTGCAGTGAGTGGTTCCTCTGGGCCACCTTCCCAGCCCCGCCCCCATCATTTTTATGGTTCCGAGCAGCTGCTACTTTGATAAGCCTGATATATATGGAAGATGTGATGACTGTGTGTCCAGCTGGTGCCCACAAGGGAATTGGAGGACACAGAGCTCCTCACACAGGCATGCACGCAGTTATGCTGAAAAGGATAAAGAAAGTTTTCCTGGAGACCTAAAACGCCCAGGAGCCACGAGATAAGAAAGGCAGATCAAAACTGAAGAAAGTGGGCTGGAGAGATGGCTCAGCGGTTAAGGTGCTTGCCTGAAAAGCCTAACAACCTGGGTTCGATTCCCCAATACCCACGTTAAGCCAGATGCACAAAGTGGTGCATGCTTTTGGAGTTCATTTGCAGCAGCTGGAGGCCCTTGGGGTGCCCATTCTCTGTCCCTCTTCTCTCCCCACCCCCTCTCTGCTTGCAAATAAATAAACAAACTGAAGAAATTGGGGCTGAGCAGATGGCTCGGTGGTTAAAGGTGGTTGCAGACCCCAGTTTGATACTGTCCAGTGCCTGCGTGAAGCTGAACACTAAGCGGTGCTTGGATCTGTGACCCCCTGCCACCATGGCAATGGGAGACAGCAGCGGCAAGAGACCCTGGGTGACAGAAGGTGGAGGAACAGCACTGATACCTCGAGGTTGTCCTCTGACATGAGTGTGCCCTCTCACAAACAAACAGAATTTTTAAAACTGATGAAATTATTTTTTAATGTCAGAGACAATTTTGGGGATTTTTTTCTTTTCATTAGAGCTAAGCAATTGTTAGCATATCCTGTAAAAGCAACATATTTTTTTAGCAGATGAGATATTTGTAATTTTTTTGCCAAGGTGATTTCAGTTTTTCTCTCTTTCTTGGTGTGTATGAAAGTGTGGGGGTGTGTGTACGTGTGTGTGCGTGTGCATGTATGTGTGTGTATGTATGCGTATGTGTGTTTGTGTGTATATGTGTTTGTGTTGTGTGTATGTGTGTATGTATGTGTGTATGTGTGTATATGTGTGCATGTGTGTGTTTGTATGTGTATGTGTGTTTGTGAGTGTGTGAGTGTGTATGTGTGCACGTGTGTGCAGATGTGCACACCCCTTGCATGCTACAGACACAGGAGGAAGGCATGGAGTGTCCTCTTTCACTCTCCCACCTGTTTCCCTGAGACAGAGTCTTTCATTGATCCTGAGCTCCCCATTGCTTTGGCTAGACTGGCTGACCAGAGGCCCAGTGATCGCTCTGTGCCTGCCTCTCTCATCACTGCTGTTACAGGCTCTTATGTGGGTGTTGGGTTGAACTCGGGTCCTCATGCTTGTGCAGCAAGTACATTCCCCTGAACCATCTTCCCCTCCCCTCTGTTTTTAGCCTTCAGTGTTGAGGGCTTTGTGATGATAGGGTGGACTTGCTGTGAGAATTTTTGAAATATGCCTATATGTGAAATAAACATCATAAAGAAAATGCAAGTAGGAGCCAAGGTTAGAAGACATTTGATTAGTATCAGATGGCCAGCCAGATTGTTTCACAAAAGCTGTCTAATCTCCCATCTCAGCATAAACTTCAGTATGTTTACAGAAGCCTACCCCAGCTTCTGGCTTTTTCTGTGGGCTCTGGGGGTTGAACTAAGGGGCTCCAGCTTAAACTGTGAGCACTTTATCCACTGAACCATGTCTCAAGGCCATTTATCTTTTCTTTCTTTTTTTTTTTTTGAGACAGGGTTTCATGTAGTCCAGGCTGGCCTTGAACTTGTGAACCTTTTTTATTTATTTATTTATTCATTT
>PVHP010003729.1:0-76104 GCA_004024765.1 Zapus hudsonius
CCCTCTGCTCATGCCATCGTTTTCCCTGCCAGGATGGAGTCTCCCCTCGAGTCCGTAAGCCAAATAAACCCATTCCTCTACAAGCCGCTTTTGCTTGGGTTCTCTCTGCGCAGCAACTAGAAAGCTGACTGCAACAGGACCTGATATGAGTCAGGGTGTAACTACACAAACTAAGGTAATTACAATGTCAGCCAATACGGCCTCATGGGACGACTAGTATATGAAGCTCAAATGGACAAGTTGCTTATGCAGTGATACTGTATCAGGAATTCATTTCAGCCATTAACAACCCAGTGAAGCAAATATTATGTACATTTTTAGAATTATAGAAACTAGAATTTATGGAAACACATGCTTTATATGATATCATACTGGTATAACTTCCAGAGAAAGAATTAAAACACAAAGTCATATGACTCTAAATCTCTGCAAAAGATGCTTTTATACAGTATTTGAGGCTAAAGATTGGTGTCAGACATCACATGTGGGCTGATAAATTTTGTCTCATCCAAAACAAAATGAATTTGAATGTTTGAAAATTTTGAATGGTAAAGACTGTGTGGGTTCAGATTGGGGTGGCTTTGCTCAAGAGAGAGAGAGAGAGAGAGAGAGAGAGAATGCGAAGATCCCTGGCTCTCTCCCCTGTGGGACCTGATTCTTGCATCTCTGAAGAAGGGTGGCAACTATGAGCAAGCTCATGGGATGATTTTTACATAGGATAAAGTTTCAGGACTATAATATTTTTAAGAATGTATGTCTATATCCATGTTCTGAAAAATGACATTGGATAATTTGGTTTATTTCTCGGGGTCTCAATTTCTTCATGAAATGTAAAAAGTCATAGTACTTGTTCTATAGATTTGTTTGGAGGGTTATGTAGTACACATGAAAAAAATTCTGGGCTCACAGCGAATGAAGGGTAATAATCTATGTATAAAACTTTCTGATAGTACCTATTAACAATTGCTATGAAAAGTAATAATTAGATACCTAAATATTTTAAATATTTTAATAATAAAATTTGATATTTTATTGAGTCAGAATAAACATTCTTTTTCAACATATTTTAGGGTTTAAAATATGTGAAACAGGAAGGGAAAGGTGGCGGAGAGCTCACATAAATATGATAGTAAATTGCACAGTTTTTTCCAGATGATTTCATCTGAATTCAAAGTAGATGCAATTACTGCTGGAAATTAGAAATTGCAAATTATGACTTAACAAACACATGATTTAGGAAACAAATCAGAAGAGAGAAAAAATTCCAATGAATTTAACTTTCTAAATGTGGATTCAATCTTGTGATAAGCCATCCTCAGGAGAAGCATGGGACGCTTTGCATCCTTATTTAAAGAGGGAAAACAAATGGTGGAGAGTTACTATGGAGCTAGAAGTGATGATGAAACCCCTGAGAGGAGCCACACACTCGTGATGGTGCTCAGTGAGTGTCCATTGCCCAATGCACAGAGTTTACATGAGGTAAGGTTCCACCTCTAGGTGAGAAACTGACATGTCTCTGATGGTAAATTGGAGATGGGGTTGCTGAACACACAGGAGCTGAGTACAGGACACAGATGGGTGGATGTGCACGCTGTGAGCGCATGTTTTAGTGCCTTCATTTTTACTGCATGGAGTTAGCACTTCAGTGGAAAAATAGTTTTGGTTTTTCTAGCCCCCATATACCAGTTAAACACACATCATTAAACAGTGAGTATATGAGATGAAGCATTCTGTGTTAGAGACACTGAGGGGAGAATTCACACACACACACACACACACACACACACACACACAAGTTCATATTTCTCTTTATCTGTTTAAAAGAAAAGGCTAAAAATAAAGTCACAGCCTAATTTTTAACCAATTCTGGAATATAAGAGGTATCTTCCCACTACTTGCAATGGTAAAATCAGTTAAGATCTTACAATATCTCCATTTTCCAACTGAGAGAATAGTATGAAAATTTCAGTGACATAATGTGACCTTGATGAAAACAAGATACCTCCTCAAGATCCTTTCTCTACGAAGACACATCTTCTGTTATTACTCAATTATTTTTCCATTAAAACTTATATCCTAATATGTAAAACTATGATGTCTCCGGAGTATGTTAAAATAGGCTTTACTTTTTGTAATCAAGCAGAAAGAAAAGTAAACAAGCTGGTTTTACTAGTCAACAAAAGATACTAATCCATCTATGTAGACTCACCTTTTGGAAAAAAAAAAAAAAAAAGCTAAGTTTTGTATTGAATGGAAAAGGCTCCAATCTTCCTGTTCAATGTGGAAAGGTTACATGTGTGTCCCCACAATGAACATGGCTCATCACAGGAAGACAGCTGGCATGGGACGCTAAAGCCATGAACATGTGGGAAACCTCACATCACAAAGCCGTCCCTAGGATAAACCAATACTCTTCAAGTCTCTTAGTGCCTGCATCTCTCCAGAGCCTCACAGGCTGCATTCTTTATGTCCTGAATCCTTGGGGTTCTCACTTGAGTCATAGGAACCACATGCTGGCTGGCAGTTGGGATGTTTGATCACTAACTCTTAGAGAGACTTTAATGGCGGGTGGAAAGTTCATTTATTTATTGTGATTATTTTGTGACATGGCCTTTCTATGTACTCATGGCTTTGCTGAAACTCTGCCAATTAGGCTGAATTCAGACACGCAGGGAGCCTCCCATCTCCAGAGTGCTGGGATTATAGGCATGAGCCACCTTGCCTGGTTTGATTAGCATCTTATATTGACTTAGATCCTTGATACAAAAGAGGCATACATCATTATATCTCACAGTGTCATATGAGATCAGTATTTTTATTGTACTAAATTTACTTAAATTCATGTGATGACACCCTAATTCCCAATACTATTTGGAGGTTTGACCTTCAGGACATCATCAAGTTTAGATGAGGTCATGAGAGTGGAGCCCTTTCCAAAGTTGTTAATGATCTTTGTTGTAGTCAGCCCACATGTCGCTGGGATGAATCTTCAAACCAGGCACAATTTGGGAGAGGAAAGTATTTATTGGAACTACAGATTGAGGGGAAGTTCACTAATAGCAAAAGAGGCTGTCCCTCTTTCATAGGTCCGAGCAGAGAGAAAAACCCGTCACCAACACCACACACACAGAACAGGGAACAGCCAGGGGGGAGCAAAGGAGAGAATTTCTTCCCCTTTATATAGCTTTAGGGTGGGGTTTTACAAACCTTCCCCAGACTTAATGGCTTCCTGAGTCTCAGGAATTTTCTTCCTTCACTGCTCACACAGGAAAGGATGTTTACTTTCAGCTTCTTGGAGCTTCTTTACATTCTGCCCCTTGCTAAGAGGATGCCTTCCTGTAAACATCCTCAGAGACCCAGCCAAGATAATTAAAAAGATCCAAGTTCACAACAAAACCTAACCATCATAGCCTTCTAAGAAGAAACAAGAAAGAGATGGTCTGGCTGTACTGTAATGGTATATCAAGAAGAAAGTCATATGTAAGCCACAAAGTGAGGCCACACAGAGAACCCACATTGTGGGTAACCTAGCAATTACTGGGGTGACCTTGTCTGTTCACCAAGTTTTGTCATTCTTTATTCCGATGCTACACAAGCCCAGAGCTTTCTTCTTATTAGTAATCAATTAATTCTGATAGTTGTGATTAGTCTACAAGAAATTTAAATAAATGTAAATCTGATTTTATTTTGTAACTTATTTAGCATTATAGTGATTTTGTGCATTTACTTTAAGTTCATGTCATAAGGTCCATATTACAGTTATTTAAGGACCTGTATCAACTGAAAATGTTTGGTGTGTAATTTGTGCAAATAAAGATGCCATGATCACAAGAGGATCAATATTTTAGGGGAATTGTTCAAACACTTAGTTCAAAGTTTTTATGTAGATAAACGAGTGATCAAGTTGGCAGAGGTTAAAAATAATGAGTTAGGTATGTTAGTAGTAATGTAGAACTAATATTGATTTTACTCTATGATAAAAAAACAGGTATCATCTTTCTTGTCACAGCATCAGATAAAGTCAACATGCTTATTGCACTTATTTTAAAAATGAGAAAAATGAATGTTGGGTATGTCCAGTGATTTACCCAGGGTTCTTCTGTCCCCCACCCCCTGCATCCCCAATGCTGAGACTCTTACAGGGGTGGTTTGCTGATGGAGTTTCAAGCATCCCCAGTATGAGTGACTAAATCCAAGAGGTCTGTTGTTCATTTCTATTCATGTGCCTGAGAGTGGTTTGCATGAAAACTACATCTCAGCGTGTTCAGCTGGAAACAAGCCCAAGGGGAAAGAGATTCAGGGAAAACAAATGGACAAACAGCCGACACTTTCATCTTGAGGCCTGGACCCCAGCTGCAGATACTGTGGTTTCGTCTTGAGGCCTTAACCAGCAGTGACAGATAACACAGTTTCCATGTTTCTCTTATACTTATCATTATGGAGAAGAGAAGATAAAAACCTGTCTGCTGGTTATCTCCTACTTGAAACAAGACCAAACAAAGATAAAGAACATGTACACAGACACACTGCTCATGGCATCTGATTCAAGCTACCCAGATGTGCAAGCACAGATCTACCTGGTTCACACTGACTCTGTGACACTCTTGGTTACTGATGGCCTTCTCCATTGCCCACATTTTTTTCAGTGGTATCCCAAATTCCCTAGAAAAAACTTTGAACTGATAGTCTGATTTTCTTCTGTGTTTGTCTTCATTTTATTTTCAAGTATTTATTGTTGCTAAGTTGAAAATTTTGGTATATATTTTGCTTGTAGAAGGGATTACAGCCACTTTACGAGAGGTCTAGTCCCTCTGTGCTCCTCACTCTTCAACCACAGCACAGGTCCCGCCTCCTTCAAAATTCTCTTACTTACAAGATTTGATTCAGCAGCAACACTGAGTCAGGGCTTCAGCCTTGATCACACTGCCATTCAATGGCTTTGCTTGCAGGGCATCCTTGCCTGTTCCCTAGACTCTCCACGTCCCGAGACTTCAGTTACAGGCACCAACACATGTGGTCAGTCTTGGGCTTTGCTCATGCCTGTTCTGCATCTTTCAGACACGATTGACCTTAGTACATTGCATTGTTTTACCCTCATTGTCTTATTGTCTTTCTGTTTCAATTTTATTTCCCAGTGGCTTCTGTTCAACCTCAGATCGTATTTTGTTCTACTTTCTGTCTCTTTTTCCATGCAGGGAGCTACACAATTTGAACCCAGTCCTCACAGTATTTTCAGAAATATTTTCCATCCTGATTTTTACTCTTTTGCTCCGTCCACCGCCCCCATTGTAACCTTAACAATCGCACCATACACTTGCAATGTTTATAGACCCATGATTCTAAAAAGCACTGGATATGATTAAGTGGCAGTGCAAAGAGACGGTGTTATCATACGTGTTCAGGTGTCCTAGAGAAGATAGCCTCCTTCTCTTCTCATCTCTAGCAATGGACAAAACCTAAGAAGCTCTGAATTGTTCTAATTTTTCCTTATTTTTTTCCTGTTCCATTTTTCTCCCAAATATCTTATTTGAACCACATTAACTGGTTCCCAGACAAGCCATTGTTACTCTTGTCACCTTGATTACAAATTCTTCATTCACTTTTTTACCTGCCAGATACGATCTCATCTCTGAATGCTCAATTTTACATTCCCCTTATAGAGTAAAGTAGAGAGAGGCTTTCTTTAGATCTGGAACTTAAATCCATATTTAACTTTGACTGTATGACTTCATTGTATGGGAATTCCTAGATTTCAGAGTAGTGAGCTTAGAAATACGGATAATAGGCATCTACTGGGCACAG
Source organism: Zapus hudsonius (assembly GCA_004024765.1). Lineage (NCBI taxonomy): Eukaryota > Metazoa > Chordata > Mammalia > Rodentia > Dipodidae > Zapus > Zapus hudsonius. The sequence goes on from PVHP010003729.1 coordinate 5,803, forward strand.
TAAATATTCAGCAGGTTGGTGGGCCCTCCCTTTGTGGACTTTGTAATAGTTAGAAGCTGAATTTGGTCTGTGCATTAAAATATTCGTCTCAAGCCAGGTGTGGCCATGCGTGCCTGAAATCCCAGGGCAGAGGGGAGTGGAGACAGGGGAATCCCTGTGGCTCACCAATCAGCCAGTACTGAAAAACCAAACCACCCATGGCTCCTGTTTAGTGAGAGGATCTGGGAAATAAAACAGAAGAGCAGTAGAGGAGTACATCCAACATTCTCCTCTGGGCCCTGCACATGTGGGCATCAATTGTATGCATCTGCACACACAGGCACACACACACACATACAAACACACATGTGCACACACACACACACTCACACACACACAAACACACACTCTCACATATGCACATGCACGCACAAATGCACATGCACATACACACGCGAACACACATGCACACACATGTGTGCACAGATGCACACAAGCACACACGTATACACACATGTACATACACATGTACACACATTTGCACACACTCCCACACACATGCACACACATGCATACACATGCACACACACATACTCACACACATGCACACAAGCACCCATATGCACACACATGCACACACATACACACATGCACACACATTCTCACACATATTTACATACATATGCACACATACATGCACACACTAGTGCATACACGATCACTCTCACAGGACAGAATGAACTCAATCAAGATGGCTGAGTAAGCAGAGGCACCTATTTTCTCAGGGCTGTGTTGAGTTTCATTGAACACAATGGGAACAGCAAAAATATAACCTAGAAATTGCATGCGCTGTCAAGCCACACCTGAACTCCCTGAAGTGGTAAGAAGCTAAACTAGAGCAGAGGACAGGTGTCCTGCTCTTGGAGGAGGCCTGGGAGGGCTGACAGGGTGCAGAAATGGCAGGAGAGGACAGGTTCCTATGGAGCAGCTGCAGGTCATCAGCCTGCTGTAGGGCTGCCTGACCCACGATCACTGGGTAATTTGTAGTACTATTGTTAGCCTTCTGTATGGAGGGACACAGGCCATTCAGGCCTCTACCTCTGCAGCCTCAGTGGAATTCTGCTGCACATGCAGACATGGATCAGGAAGCAGGGACAAGGTCAACTGCACTGAGCTTAATGAAGTCTGAGGACCCTGCCTCTTTTGGCCTCTAATTGCACATAGCACAAAGTGTTCTCTCAGGCCAGTGTAAGGGTGGAACTCAGCTAAATGTATGGTCAGATAATTGTACCAAAATTATTGAGGCAGCAATTGGATACAAAGCCATTTTAGAATCAAGCCTTGGCTCCATCACATAGCACTCAGGGTTTGGAACATTCTAGAATCTTGTAGTCTTGAAATGGTAAGGGTACATGAGCAATAGTTCTGACAGTATCGGGATCTTAAATACTCATATTTTCTTAATTAAAGTAATTTACATTTCACAGTTATTCTAGGTAATGCTATGCCTGGTCTCATTAGAGATAAAAATAAGTGGACTGTTTTTTCCACTTCTGTTTCGGGGGTAGGGTTAGAAGAATCTGAATTATTAGCCATCCTAGGATGTAGGTTGCTGTTTAAGGTAACTAATTCCCTAGAGTATATGTCACAATCTGCACTATACCTAAACAAAGCTTCTCTTGCCTTCTATACACCTATGCACCCATGCTAACATGTGCACACACATGTACACACACTGCCTATTCTGAAATATTTGAAGCAAAGTTAAAGCAATGTAAAACACTGTCTATCAGCTTTATTCCTCCAAGTATTCATTGCTGGACAAAATCTATTCCATACCATACTGTGACAAGAGTGGCTTTGTATTAGAGGGCATTGTGCCTCATGTCTTTATTCCCAGCACTCTGGAGGCAGAGGTAAGAGGATCACCATGAGTTCAAGGTCACCCTGAGACTACATAATGAGTTGCAGGTCAGCCTGGGCTAGAGCAAGACCCTTGAAAAATAAAACAAAAATGGCTTTAATTAATGATTTTTTTTTTTTTGTGGTTCAAAATTCAGGTTTTACCTGGGAGATTATATTGAGGTGACTAGGTTAGACTCACCTAATGAACGGACTTTTTGGGGCATCTCTCACCTGGTGAGGGTGGTTTAAAGGGTAGCCTCAGTGACAGTCCTGAGCAGAGCCCTCCATGGTTGCTCCAATATGGGATTCTGAGAAGAGCTGGGGAAGCCAGGTCATGGTGATTTGCATCAGGTGCCCCTATAAACTCATGTGTTCTGAATGCTTGTTCTCAGCTTCTGGCAATTTGGGACATGGAGCCTTGTTGGAGGAGGTGTGTTGTTGGGAGTGGACCTTGAGGTTTATTACCCCTAGCTTTCCGTGTTAGTTCAGCTTACTCTCTTGCTGCTTTCTCCCTGCTGTCCAGCCTCTGAGCATGCCAGGATTTCCTCTGCCATCATGAAGTTTCCCCTGAGACTATAAGACAAAATTAATAACGTTCCTCCCATCAGCGGCTGTTGGTAGGGTGCTTTATCCCAATATGAAAAGCTAACTAAAATAGCAACTGAGAGGTCAGAGAGAGAGAGAGAGAGAGAGAGAGAGAGAGAGAGAGAGAGAGAGAGAGAGAGAGAGAGAGACTGGGATCCCATCATATCTTCAAAGTGTACACTGACAATGACCTATTTTGTAATGCAGGTTTTAAACACATTGACTGGGCAGCTCACAAAACCAGAATACCCATGATTGGAAAAAAGTTGTCAATGTTCTATTTCTTAAAATGCTAATTATACTGTGGTTTAGAAAGAGAGCATCCTGAAGTATTAAGGGATGTCAGGGTGGGAGAGGTCAGCAGCTGGCTCTCAAAGCATGCTGGGGGAGTGGGTACAGGCCCCTACAGAGCACATAGCAATGATGTCTCTATCAGGACAGCGGGGGAGGAGCTTACCTAGGGACCTGTACCATTCTTGTGAATTTTCTGTAAGCATTTAATTATACCCAAGTTAAATATCAGCAACATTGCCCCAGAGGAAAATGACATATCATTTTAAGTTAATACTTTCAGGGTTTTATATTTTCGGTCTAGTCTAACACCTTGGATTCACACATGGGACTTAACATCTCTGAGTTCACCATCGACTTTACTGGGTATCTGTGAGGACCAAGTTTCAGTAATATTGAGAAACATGACTCTGGACTCTACAGGTTTCTTTTAAAATGAAAGATAACACAGTTCTTTTTTAATATTTTATTTTTTTGAGAAAGGATGAAAGAGAAAGAGGCAGATAGAGAGAGAATGGGTGGGCCACGACCTCTAGGACTCCAGACCCATGGGAAATCTTGTACATCTGGCTTTACACTGGTACTGGGGAATTGAACTCAGGGCCTTCTGTTTTGCAGGCATCTGCCTTAACTGCTGAGCCATCTCTCCAGCCCCATGGAAACACATTTCATAAAGTCACACTGCTGTATGTCTCTGAATACTTTATACTCCTATAATCTCCTTTATACAAACTAAACACCACTCTCTTTGAGTTTATGTCTCCTGAAAGTTAAGAAAGCTTTGGATAGTTATGTCTTAGAAGTTGATCACACTCATTATTAGATTCAAGCAACTACTGATGAAATTCACAGGAAATCTTATGTTACGTATTCATGTGTGATTGAGAGGAAATATACATAAAGAAGATTGGATCCAACAGCGTCCCTGGCTCGGGGTTTGTGTAGACTTTCTCCTTTAGGTACAGGCTTCTGTACACCAGACAGAAGCAGAGGACATTTAGATCAACAAAATGGTGCTTTACTGGCTAGCACAGAGCTTCCCTTTGGGCTTTCCCTCCCCCTTTCTGCCTAAGGACTCTCAGGCCTTAATGTCACCAGGAAAGTAAGAAGCATCTGCTCTCCCCTCACAAAGTGAAGCCAGCCCGGATTTTAGCTTTTGATGCTTCCCATATGGGAAAAAAAAAAGTTTTTTTTTTCCCTGAGCTCTAGGTGTTAATTGGTATCTTTGTATCTTGCTAATTAAGTCCCAGCAACACCTTTTCCCTCTTCCTAGTTTGCATTCAAGGAGCTCCCTTGTATTCATTTATTAGATAATTAGATAAAAAAAAGTTCAGTATTTTTAGGAGTGGTTCCAGGACTTGCACCTTGAATATTCAAATGCATATGACAACGTTTACATTAGAAGATAAAAGTCAGCTGGAGAGAAAGTGACTTCATGTTAGCTTGGGCACTCACACTGACATGTTAAATGAGTGAAGGTCACAGCATACACAAGACAAAGGCATCAGGTGTAAAGCTCAAACAATAGCCATCATTTTGGGGAAGGCAAAGCAGGATCCCATATGGTGCCTCACGATGTGCACATCAGAAACCTTTACAATATTTAAGCGCAACTAACAAATGACCAGTTAATCAATCTGCCCTTTAGACTCTAATTATTTTGTTTATTCGCATGTTCATTTGCTTTCTAAAATACAATTCTTTCACAGCCATTGGTGAGACACTGTAGTAGTTCTTTGCATTTTAATACGAAGCCAGAGTTTATTTGACACAAGAAATGAAATCACTGATGTACAGTGAGACTAATCATTGTTTAACTGGATAACATTTCCAGTTCTTGAATGGGTAGGGAGTTGTGGAAATTATTTTGAGTGGAAACTTCCAGAAGCTATTGATTCCATGCTAACATTCCCAGTGAAACAAATGCGGGTCATTAGTTTTCTACATTGTTGTCCAATATCATTAGATGAGGCCGTACCAACTCTTACTGCGTTATTTTTTTTCTACTGTTGAGCTATGGATTCAATTTCTTTGGTATATACTAGCTGACTTTTTGGAAATATAACCATGCACAGTAAACATGCACATCTTTTGAAATAACTATCAATTCTTTTTTAAAACATTTTATTTATTCATTTTCAAGCAGAGATAGAGAGGGGGGAAGAGAGAGAATGAGAACCAGGGCCACCACCTAATGGGTCTGGCTTCTATGGGTCCTGGGGAATTGAACCCAGGACCTTAGGCACTGGAGGCAAGTGCCTTAACCTCTGAGCCATCTCTACAGCCCAATAACTATCAATTCTTAAGGTGAAGTGAACTTCCAGAATTCAGGATCTCAAGCTGTATTTATTTATTTATATATTTAGCTAAATAAACAGGTATCTAGCCCATTCATGTTGATATTGTAGGCAGGGAACAATAAAAGTATTCTGAAACTGGAAGTCATCAGAAAGTGCAAAGTTTCTGCTCCTCCTTGATAGATAAGATGACAGAAATCACTTCCATTTCTACCCCAGTTTTATACTGTTGAGGGTTCCAGCTGGGCTTAGCACATTTTAATAAGAAACTCTCCAAGGAGAAGTTGCTCCCAGTGCCTAGAGGGATTATATTAATATTTCCAGAGCATCCACAGCACGTAGGTACTTCTATTTGGGGTACAAACAGTGTTACAGAGATTGGGAACTCAAAAGTAATATTGGATTGTCTCTCCTTCATATTTTGGTGAAATGCATTGGGGTAAAAGGCTCTTTCTTCCCTCTGTCCTCTGTACTCATGAAACAGAAAAATTTTCTCCCCCTGCATTCAAGAAAGGTAACTGTCATAGAAACCTAAACCTTCCACCTCTCCTGCTTTGCTTTTGCCCAAAAGCTAATTTAAAGCTCTCGTGACTGTCAAAAGCATCAAGGAGGAGTGTTCAATACCTAGAGGGGTGAGTGGGGTGCAGGGGCAGCAGAGCAATGAGAAGATGACTTGCAACAAATATTCTTCCTGGGTGTAAATTCTTCCTTTGAAGCAAAAAATAATAACAGGAAATTAGGAATAGGCTGGTGTAGCCTCATAAACAAGTAGGGGATTTTGTCAGCACACCAGAATATTTCATGAGAAGGCTCTTCCCCTAGGACGTACACAGGTGGTGTAATAAATGGAATCAGAGATCCTTTTACATGTCTAACTTATGTGGTTATTTTGGCTCAGGCTACCATTAGTTATTTGTAAGCTGGGGCATAAATACAGACACTAGTTGAATATTTATGTAGAATTCCCGAATCTACCTTCATTAATTTGTCTACATGTGGGGAATATGGCTATGGGGGGAATGGAAAATATTTACTCTGGGAGTCCTTAATGTAATGTATTAAATATGAATGTGTTCTTATTGCGGGGGGTCCTGGAACTCTTGTTAGGTGTTGGGTCCCGACTGACCCTTCAGCATTGTCTGTCTTCCCAAGACTGAATATAAAACTGAAATGCTACCTTCAATGGTGAGCCAATGGGGGTACTGCAGACTCATCTTGTAAGAAATTCTCTTAAGTTTTTTTCCAGACATAAGATTTTTTATTACTCTACTGGCAGAGAGCCTTTCCTCAGAGCTCAACTAAGCATGCTCCTGACATTATCTTGCTTGTATAGAGGAATAATACAAAGATTCCTTTGTTTTTCCCTAAATAGAAACTTTAACAAGTTATTGAATTTATGTTCTGATTATAACCATTGTTGCTCCTCTATTAGCAGAAGAACATATTCAGAAAGCATAAAAATATCAAAGCTGATTCTTGGAGAATATCTTATTCAACTTTCTGTATTTTGGTCCGGAACTTTTGCAGGGAATAGAGTTTAACTGTAAAAAAATCAGCATTGTGACAGAAAGCTATATGAAAGAACATTACCTTTAATCTTAAACTTGCACTTCATCTGCATAAAGAATAGCAGGTCATTCCCCTGAGTAAACTACTTGAAAGTATGTCTTTAAATATGGACAACTCTTTCTATTATTTCATTCTGCATTTTTTATTTCTAACGTGCTAAAGACATTTTTTCCCCTAGGGTCAGTTTTGTTTTCTAAATCTTCCATCATTTTCTGATCCAAAGTGATGCCATCGCTGGATTATTTAATGAGTCAACTCTAACTCTCTTGGATCTCTCTTAAAAGCAGACTAAAATTTTGTAAGATGACACATTTAGGGATTAAGAAATGGGTGTCTGAGGGTGATGGTAAGTGGAGAAGCATTTCATGCAGCATATGAAGGCAGAATTTTAGCCGCATGCCACAAAAAAGAAAGGAAGGAAAGAACGAAGGAATGAAGGAAGGGAGGTAGACAGGGAGGGAGGAAGGGGAAGAGAGAGAGAGAGAGAGAGAGAGAGAGAGAGAGAGAGAGAGAGAGAGAGAGAGAGAGAGAGAGAGAGAAGAGATAGTTTGTCCATCTAGCCACCTTATTAAAAGGTGAACTTGTAATAAACGAAACAAGATACTGACCCAGTTGTCAGCCAAGGTCAAGTTTTGACTTTTACCTACAAAGTGCTTCTCGGAATCACACAGGGAAATGTGTTAAAGCACAATTTTCATAGCTCCACCATGACCATGTAAGTGGGAGACTAGACAACCTAATGTGACCTTTTCATTTGAAAAAATGTGACTTATTTTCAGTCAAAGTCATTTCTCAAAGTCAATAGAGCTGTCGGTAGAGCAGGTTCTGCTTTGGGAAGTTCTACCCTGGTAGTTTATGAAATGTGTTCTGAAGAGTTGACAGGACATGGGTCACTGGTCATTTGCCTGCATAATGTCATTCAGATATTATATTTCTCAAGTTGCATTATTTTAAGTACCTTAGAAAATATTTACATCATTTTAATCATATTTTTATTTTGTAGTAATTTTCCTAAAGGAAATGATATACGGAGTCAATGCTCACTATGTGAACATATGCATTTCATATCACCTGGTTTTATAGATGTTTTATTGATAAGATGAAAAACTAGCTTTTACTAATTTTATTAGGCATGAAAGAATAATGATAGAAAAAATAGCATAGAAATATTAGTTTGGAATATATTACTGTAATAAATAAAGTGTGCTGTAAGATACAGAATTATGAACTTTGTTAGAATGAAAAACAGCCTTGGCAAAATTCATAGAATAGAATGAAATGGCAACATCTTACCATCTCTGACAAAAGCGTCTGGCTAGGCTTAGGCCATGGGTGTAGATCTTAAACTCTTTCAGAAGATCATCATGGTAATTGTGGTGGTTTTATTCAGGTGTCCTCCCAAAACTTATGTGTTCTGAATGCTAGGTCCCTAGTTGATGGCAATTTTGAAATTGGAGCCTCCTGGAGGCAGTGTGTTGTTGGGGATGGGCTTACAGGGGTTATAACTAGATTCCCCTTACCAGTGTAGGGCACATTCACCTGTTTCTGTGTCCACCTGATTTTGGCCAGGAGGTGATGTCCAGCCTCTGCTCGTGCCATCATTTTCTCTGCCATCATGGAGCTTCTCCTTGAGTGTGTAAGCCAAAATAAACCCTTTCTTCCCATCAGCTTGATTTTGGTCAGGTTCTTACCAATGAGAAAGCTGACTGCTATAATTATTGGTACCAAGGAGTGGGATTGAGGCTGCTGGAACCCTGATTCTGTGGCTTAGGCCTTTTGGAACTGACTTGCAGGAGGAATGGGCAAGGATTTGAAACCTCAGCCTAAGAGATGCCTTGCAGTGCTGTAAGTACAGCTGGATGGTCCATTCTGGTCAGTGTTGGAAAGACCTGAATGCAGTAAGAACTATGGACTGTGAGCTTTGGCTTACAAGACTGAGAAAGAAATTTGTCAGGATGGATCTGGAAGCAATTTGTGTGAGAGGCTTGCTGTGTTCTGCCTGCAAGTTTCCTGAGAACTTGTGCAGGGTTGCTTCACATAGAAATGGACTGGTGTGAGCAGATGGAGATAGCACAGGAAGAAATAAAATCTCTGGGCCAAATCTGCTGCCCTTTCAGCTGCAATTGCTTGAGAGATGACAACCATTGAGATTGGATCAGCTCATCTCTATTGTGACAGCAGGAAGAATGAGGACTCTTTTGAAGAGCTGAAGGAGGGTTCATGTTCTTCAGAGACAGCTTTGTTTCCCCCCCCCCTGGATTAACAATACCCACCTGGTATTATGAAGTATAACAAATGCAGGAAGAGAGGCTCGTTGGATTTACAACATGGTTCTATTTTGGAAATGGCCATGGGCAGTGTGAGGCAGACATGTTAGATTACCAGAGTGGAGGCCTGATGAAGCCATGAGGATGAATTGTGGGTTGCAGTGGAGACCCAATAAATGCCAGAACTATGGGATGGCTGCCAAGGAGAGCCGCAAGCACCAGATAAAGTTTTCCCAGACTGTGAGTAGCAGAGCTAGAGGGGTGGAATTGAAACTCCAGATACCCACCACTGGTTAGAATTATTGGAGTTAGAGTTTGGTGTTTGCCCTGTTTGTTTTAAATCATGTGATGGTTCAATCTGTCTCTGCTATGCACAGTGCCATCTCCTGCAGTGTGAATACTTATTCTGTGCCATTGTGGGTTTTATTTTGCTTTGTTTTATATTACAACTCAGTAAAAAGATCTTGATTATGGGAGTATTTGAACAGCATTGAGATTAAAAATACAGGGACTTTTTAAAGGTGGGCTGTATGCATTGCATTTTACATCACGTATGATAATGAGTGTGTGGGGTCCAGGGACATAATGTGGTGGTTTGATTCAGGTGTCCTCCATAAACTTATGTGTTCTCAATGCTGGGTCCCCAGCTGATGGCAGTTTGGGAATTGGAGCCTGCTGGAGGCAGTGTGTCGTTGGGGGTGGGCTCATGGGTGTTCTAGCAGCTTCTCCTTGCACACGCTCATGTTGCTGTGTCCACATGATGCCACCCGAGAGGTGATATACAGCCTCTGCTCATTCCATCTTTTTTCTCTGCCATCAAGGAACTTCCCCTTGAGTCTGTAAGCCAAAATAAACCCTTTCCTCTCATAAACTGCTTTTGGTCTGGGCCTTTGTGTCAGCAATGAGAAAGCTGAAGGCAATAGCCATCCAGTCTGAATATGTTGCAGAATTCAGAATTAAAGGTGTGTTACATTGATGAAAGGGAGAGCTATCAAATAAATATTTTATTTTATTTATTCATTTTCAAGCAAAGAGATACAGAGAGGAAGAGAGAGAGAGAGAGAGAGAGAGAGAGAGAGAGAGAGAGAGAGAGAGAGAGAGAGAGAGAGAGCGCACCAGGGCCACCACCTTGTGGTTCTGGCTTATGTGGGTACTGGGGAATTGAACGAAGGGCCTTAGGCACTAGAGGCAAGTGCCTTAACCACTGAGCATTCTCTCCAGCCCAAGGGAGAGCTATCAGAGATGACCGCAAGGTAGTGTCTCCCTCATGATGTCCCTCATACAGGAGAGTTCAAATGACCTGTGAGGCTTCTGTGGTGGAAATCACTCTGTGGTCTAGCTTATCTCCAGCAGCTAGAAATATTTTATGGTTCTTTGTAACAAATATGTCAGTGCAATTTGATCCAAAGAAAGTATGTATTAATTTTCCTTATGGAAGAATGAATATGATATTATGCAGCCAGGCTTGCTTTGCTTGGAATCTCCCACTCCTTATCTAATTGCTTTTTGTATTGGGAGGGATGTAACTAAGTGCCTTGTTCTCTATGGTTGGGAGGTAGAGACACCATAATTATACCAATAGGGTAATGGGATTAAAATCATATATGCATGAATCATGTGTAATATTTCCCACAATAAAACTGGTGTGAGGATGGAAACACTTTCAATAATATCGTGTAAATAACAGTGTGGTGCAATCAAAGCTCGATGACGGGATGAAATGAAGAAGGCACTTTTAATCAGAGAAGTAGCTTGGAAGAATTAATATGACTGTTAGATTTAGTGATAGAAAAATATAGAGCCAATTTATAAATGTAAACCAGAATTTAACAGATTGACATTATTCTTTTTTTTTTCAAATATTGCCATTATTGCACAGCTCACTTATTCATTTGGAAATTCCATGGCTTCAAAAAATAAACATGGAGCCCAGTTCTCCATTCTGGGGTAGCTGAGTTTGGTCTGCTTATGACTGGATGGAGCTGGTGGGAGGATCTAGCGAACTTGCTCAGCTCGCCCACCATGGTCCATCTGGAGACACTCATGAGCCAGGGAAAAGGCAACTCACTCAATGTTCTTTAGATGGAACTAGAAGGCGTAGGAAAAGCCCTACTGTGTGCTCATACGTGGTTACATAAAAGTGCACACTTGTTGTCGTAGTCAGCCACATGCCGCTTTGATGAATCTTCAAACCAGGCATGATTTGGGGGAGGAAAGTATTTATTGAAACTACAGATTAATGGGGAAGCTCCATAACACGGAAAGAGGCTGGTCTCTTTCACAGGTTGGAGCAGAGAGAAAAATCCATCACCAACAAACAGGCAAGAGAGGGGGCCAAGGAGAGAATCTCTTCCTCTTTATACAGCTTTAGGGTGGGGTCTTACAACCCTTCCCCAGACTTAATGGCTTCCTGAGTCTCTGGAATTTCCTTCCTGCACTGCCCACACAGGAAAGGTTGTTTACTTTCAGCTTCTTTGAGCTTCTTTACATTCTGCCCCTTTCTGAAAGGCTGCCTTCCTATAAACATCCTCAGAGACCCACCCAAGATAATTAAAAAGATCCAAGTTGACAACAAAACCTAATCATCATGCTAGTGATGTTGGAGCCACAGAGAAACAGACATTGAGGTACCAATGGAGACCCTGACTCTGGCTGCCCTGTGACTTCTGCTGGGAACAGTCAGTACTGATCACGGAAGTCACATGATCTCCATTTATTGTGATTTCATCTGTAACTGCTTCATAGTATCTGTGTATTTGTCCTTTTGTTCTGAATGTGGCCACTGTCTCTGGATGTGTAACAGGCTATATTCACTATGTGAGTGTGTTACAGGTTGAACTCAGTCTCTGAGTGTGTTACAGGCTATGTTCAATATGTGAGTGTATCATATCTATATTCACCATGTGAGTGTGTTACAGGCTTTATTCTCTATGTGAGTCTGTTACAGGCTATATTCACTTGTGAGTGTGTTACAGGCTATATTCACTCTGAGTGTGTTACAGGCTATATTCACTATGTGAGTGTGTTACAGGCTATATTGCCAGCTTTTCTAATTTAGAGAAACCATTGTGTTTTGAAATAGTATTTTTGTGATGAAATCTTAGTTTTCACACTTTTTAGTTCAACTTTTAAAACCAGTGATTAAGATTTTCATACTAGTAGTTTTAATCTCCCTTGGAAGACCTAATCTAAAAGCTCCACTTTGTTACAAATCCCGGTTATACAGTGGGAATTTCCTGGCATTATCTTTGTTCTCCTCTTGTGTGACCCACTGAGGAAGTGCTTATGTCTGTTAGATGAATCGATGATAATGCTTAGTAGCATATGAATTAAACAGTTATAAAAGTGTAGGTAATTATTTATTGTTAGGAAAAAATCCACAAGAAATTTAGTTAACATTTACTTTTGTAAAAATAACAAGGTGTGTATGTGTGTGGTTCATTAAGGACTGAACACAGGATCTTGCAATTACTAATCACATATTCCACAGCTGATCTAAACCCTCAACTTGACATGAGTATTAAGGTTTCCCACAATGTAAATTGGAGAATTTAAAATATATAAAATTATATAAAATTGTAAATTTTTTGGTCTTGCCATTTTCTTATCCATTGGGACATATTTTACACATTTTAGAGTCTTAAATTCCATTATGTTATTTCCCACTGATATGCTACCTTCTACATTAGATGATTGCACCCAGTTCTGTCCCAGGAAAGTGAACTCATGCTTACACCCTGCAGATGTTCCAACCACTGGCTTAAAAGAATGAGTCACTTGCAATAATCACGTCAGTTACATGATTAAATGTGAGACTCAAATCATTGAAAAATTAGGCTCATTTAATTTGCTTAATGTAGTTTGTAACGTTTTCAAGATGTTTATCAGGTTCGGAAGTAGCTTTTTAAGGGAATTTGGTGCATCTTGTCATTAAAACCAGGCCTCTCTTTACCACCTCCCTTGAAGCCAAAGGACAGGAGTGAGGATCTCAGGAAGCAGGTAAAACAGGAAGAAGCTTTTAAGAAGCAGTCACAAGGAACAATGGTAAAAATGTGAAAGGTGATGTAATTCGTGGCAGGAAAGAGTTAGGAAAATGGGAAATGTTGAAACTTGAAGGATAGGTTTATGGAGCAAAAGAGGCTAGTGAAATAAAGAGAGAAATATATTTGCCTGGAACCCACAGTAACAGGAAGCAAGTGAACAAAGCCACTAAGAATGGGCGATCATAAGAATTAAGGGAGAGCTTACTCCAGGTCCATACTGACTGCACAGAAAGATGATACTCATTTATGGTCAGCTAGATAATTATACTTTAAACTCTTAGATACTTACACAGAAAGATGTGGAGATTACAAAGCACATGTGTGATTTCTACGTCAGGGTGACATGACCTTGGGCTGTAAGGAAAGATAACCAGGAAGGATGGATTCCACTGTCCCTAGAGACTGCAGAGCCCTCCTGGATGCCTAACTTCTACTTCTGCTTACTTTGTTTTCAACGTCTCAAATTGGAAGAAAAATATTATTCATTGATTGTTTTTCCTGAGATTTCAATCTAGGGTTTTTTTTCTTATTGGTTAAAGGGAAAATTAAATTGTCATGAGTTATGAAACTACTTTGGCAGATAAAGAGAAGTAGCCCTGCATTACTTTGTGTCTACACAACTGCATTATCTTAGTAAGGTACATATTTTTTCTTCATTCTTAAGAACAACTATTAGCCTCTTCGTTTTCATCTTTTTTTCCCTGCAAGTAGAGTTCTTAATAATGAAAAACAGAGAGTTCAGTGGAAACCCAACTTTCTGTAATTCTGTGTGTGTTCTGCCAGTGCCCTGCACACCTGGAAGAAATAATTTGTTAAATATTCTTTTCCACCCAATGATGATGATAGTCCTTCAGAGGATTGTCACAGTAAAAACATCCATCCGTTTTGTCCTGGTAGCATAAATCAGTCCTGGTGTCTTTGCATCTTTCTGGAATATCGACATAAGAAACATGTCAAGCATTTGTGCCAGAGTCATCTATCATTCCAGTGACAAACCTGATATATTGTGAACATGCAGAAGGCACCTGTCCAACTATCTACTCTCATCTTTCTAAGCTGGTTTTACTGTGCAGTAGGCCATCCTGTGTCCTCTATGGTGACCACTAGCTCCTTGAAAGGGAAGGAGAGTTCCTCCTTCAGTGGTGTCCATCTGGAGAGGGAATGTCTTCTCTCAGGGAATTTTCTGATTGATAATTTAGATCATATGTATACTTATGAATAAAGTGTGGCCAGTGAAAATCACTATATTGGTTTGCTCATTTTGGACCATAAAACTTGATATATTTCCCTTAAATCATAAAGTTATCTGACTTGGGATAACTGGTTTGGCCATCTTGAGGAAAATCAATCAATTGTTGGTTTAAAAAATCTGAAAAAATATCTGGCAAATATAAGATGAAAATCAAATGCACTGGAAAAGTTGTAAACTGAGATGTTTGGTCATAGTTATTTTTATTCTGTTTTCCTTGTCCATGTCAGAGAATCTACTATGATTCAGAACTGACTCAATAAATACATTTCCCTTGGATAAAAGCCATTGGCAAAAATTCGTCAGCATGCTAGCTATGCCTGAATCGTCTGGGAGTCTTTAGCCATTTTCATGTCTAATGACAGTGCTTAGATCTTACATATTTCTTTCAATTCCCACATGCCATCATAAAAAAACACTTCCTGAGACTCTGTCATATGTGAAGAAGGGTGGATGAGAGTGAATGCACAGGATGTAGTTCCTACAAAGTATTTAGTGTCCTGAGTAACCTTTCAGGGATGGGAAGGGACCATCCATGCAGATCTTGAGAGAAAGTCTTGAATAAACAATGAAAATAAATCCTATGGAGATGATACATATCCTGAGAAGTTCCAGAGCATTGTTTGTTCTAAATGAGAGGAGAAAGAAGAAGCAAGGATTGATGGGAATTAGATCATGGCCTGTGTCATATCAACCAAGTTAAAGGTAGAGCTGTATTTTATCATGAATGGAGCTTCAATGAGATCACTTCATATGTGAGGCATTCTGTTGCTTCTATGCACATGGGGAGAGGATGGGGTCCCCAGGGAAGAGCAAGAACACCCATGAGGCAGTGCGGATGCTGTTGGCAAGGTTCACTCTACAGTTGATTTCTAACTGGAAGAGGTAATGGTGGGTTCAGAGCAGTACTCCTATGTCCATAAAGATGAGTCTGAAGGTTTAGGCAAGAATTAAATTTAAAAATTTAGTGGAAGAGAAAGCCAGTAGGAGAAGTGCTCGATCTGATTGGAAACTTCCTGCCTTGATGTGAATGATTAAATTAGTAGAACCTGAGCTTTGCACAAAGAAAAAGTCTGGGGAATGAATAAGTTTCAGTGCAAAAATTTGAAGCTTGAAGGATGTGAGGCCTTTTGTGTTGAAGTGTAATATCTGAAGTGTCTGCTCTTAGGCCACCAGGATGGAGGTATCAGCAAAAATGATGAGAGTAAGGGAGAACTTCCAGAGAGAGGGGTTTGTGTGAGAAGTAAGCAGTAGAACGCAACACTTCATATTTGAGGATGGAATGAAAGGTACGGAGAGAGTGAAATCACTGGAGAAGAAAAGGTCAGAAGACCAGAGTGCATTGGAAGAGAACCCAGTGGAAGCTGCATGAAGTGGACAGAAAACTAGGAAGGTGAGCAGTGATTGCTCAGGGTGGCCTGGGCCAGGAGGCTATTGAAGAGGATAGCCATCTATTTGAAAAGATATGTTTTAAAGAATCCCTCTCAAATGATTTTCTCCTGTTTAAAGATGAGTTACTAACACTTAAATCATACTTTTTGCAAGGAGGATTTCTTGAGTAGTATTGATGTTCTCTTCTCTATTTTTCTGAAGCTGGCAATTTCGAGGTACAAAATTATGCCAGGACTGGTTCCCAAAGCAGCGTGGTTGGCTGACCACAATATTAAGACTGGAATTCCATTGTCTTTATTGCAGTCAGTTTCTAGAATTTTTAACAAGTATTGGGCAAACAAAAAACAATAAGCTTTGTTTGTGCTTTAAAATAGACATACTCTTTCATGCCAAGCTCCAGACTTTCGACAACGCTTCATGCTATCTGTTTGGTAGACAGCCCTTCCTTTTCTCCACAACCTGGATGTCATAAATACCAGTCACTTCATTCTTGTCAACATAATTGGTTCCATCACCTTTTCTCCTTCATTTCTACCTGAACTGGACACCTATATGTCAGGATCAGTTCTGGGAAGTTTCATTCTGTTCCCCACACCTGTAATGCAGGGAAAAAATGCTAGAAACATGTGAGCAAATTGGATTCTTACCATCTAAATCATTCTTCAGTCCACAGTGCTGAGCAGAAAACATTTTCTTATCCTTATTATTAGTTATTCCTATCCTATGTGCTTATGCCTTCCCTTTCTTTATCCTAAGATCTGGAGTGCCCCTCACCTGCTTCTTCACACAGCTAGTGAATATTCACAGATAAGGGCATTTCCCTTAGATTCTGCTGAAGAGGAAAAGGATGCAGATTGAATGCACAAAGGGTTACATGTGAATCTGATGGCTGATAGATTCTGGAAGCAGGGAGAGAAGAGAACACAGAACATAATACTTTTTCCTGGCTCAGAAAGCAGAAGTGTCCCTAGAGGCATCTAAGCAGAGAAATGTCCTTGTGGGGACACCCAATCCAGACACTGTGGAATGGTGAGAACTTTTTTTTTTTTACAAAGTTTTAAAAGTTTATGTTGTTCCTTCACAGTGGAACACATTCTAGAATTCACAAATGAAAGCAGAGAATGCAAACTGCTGTAATGGAAGGAGACTTAGCGAGCAGGGATGTAGGCACTCAGAAGTTGTGATCCTCAGACATCTGGCCAGTGAGATCAGTTGTTACTTACATCCAAATCCCATATGTTGGTCTAGGAAAGAAGTTAATGATGTTTTTAAATATTTTATTTATATGGAGAGAGAGAGAGAGGAGAGGGGGGGGAGAGACTGGGCATGCCAGACAGCCAGATACATTGCCATTGCTTTTTACTGGAGAATTGAACCCAGTCCATCAGGCTTTGCAAACAAGAACCTTGCACCACTGAGCAATCTCCTCAGTGGTGTAGGAGAGAACCTCAAGGAGAAGTTCAAACTTCATGGAGTGTCATCATGTTAGAGCGAAGCCAGGCAACACATTATTATAGAAATCAGGTACAAACTTCCACAAAAATAATTTTGATAAATTCACAGCATAAAAGTATTGTTTATGCAATGAATGTATGTGCAGCCTATGAATTGTCCCAAATAATACAGACGATAGAGTGTGTTCATTCATGCACACATGTAGCTATCTCAAGACCAACTTGTGAGGTGAACGGGAATTAAATTGAAAATGCATGTGAGGGGAATGTTCTTGTTCAAACCTGACCCAATGATTTCTCCAAGATCTTGTTTAGTAATACCTTGAGTTTGTTGTCATAATTTCACTAGGCAGTGCTCACCATTAAAGTGGATTTAATGGGCCTAAAAAAATCATAAAAGCCAGTATGTACAGAGGGCTAAATAATATGTACCATGCAACAAGCTTTATGAGGAATTATTAAAATAGTCATAAAATATACTCAAAGCTTCCATTTCACAGTGGGGATAATTTGCTCTTACTGTCTGCCTTTATAATTTTTACATAGCCTTGAATTAAAGATCATTTTGAGTTGTTATTACTGATACGTATCTCTGCTGAGTGAATCCTTTCTAACTCCTTTAGTCAAAATTCACTAAACCCTGTTATGACATGGTTTCCTGTCTGATGTTCTAATGGCATTTATTAAGGATGAGACTTGTCCTACATTGCAAGTGTGTTGTAAGACGTGGTTGAGGATGGACTAATTGACAATAAGCCTCCTAATGGAATTTTAAAGCTGGGGATTAAGATGTACAAATTCAAAAAAAAAACAGTATGTGGTGAGCTGTAGGAATGATGAAAAATCATATTTTATTAGAATATTCTAAAAAGCTTCATAAGAGTTAGGTATTTTGCTTATATATTTTATAAGAAGCAGTTTTAGATAAAGGTAATATGGGAATAAAAAGATGTTTTAACTGAAGCCAAGAATGAATACACATTTAGGAGTAGCTTGCATTGGTTGAAATACATGCTTTTAAAAGAGAGCAATAGGTAAAACCATGCTGGAGGGAAATAAGAGATTGTAGTGTCAATAAAATAAGACCTTGGAATTTGATCTTCCCCACCAGTGAGTAGTTTAGGAAAGACCTGAGAAATGATACAGCAGAAGCCAGGAGCCATCATTAAAATAAGAGCCATCAGTATGCGGAAGAAGAGAGGTACCAGGTTGCAGCTTGCTAGAGTCTGTGACTTATGAGGTAAGGGAGTTGGGGTTGCTGTGAGGCATTGAAGTCTTACAGTCCCTAGATGATTCATGTTGAAATGAAAGAAAACTAAATATGACTTTGAAGTTTTAATCTGAGTGGCAAGGACGTGATGCCATTAAACCAAAGAGGAAGGCTATCATCATTCAATGTATACAATTCTATAAAGACAAAAAGTAGATTGTGTTGATTAACAAACATTTGGCATCTCAAGAGATTTCTGGCACCAGGAACACTACCACTGCACCCCAAGGTCCCTTGAGAGATTCCTGAATTTCCTGGAGTCTCAAATTTACTGAATTTAGCTATTAGAAAGAGTGCATGATTTAGCATAGACCTTCACTTATTCACATATGAGCCAATACTTATCCTTCCAAGGGCCAATGCAAATATTTTATGAGTGATTTTCAGCTCATTTGAATACCTTATGACATCATTTTCATGCTCTTTATTTCACATCTACATTCTGGCTGCTTCCTATATGTTAACTTAGCTTTGGATATCATGATTTAAACACTAATAAAATACCACATGGAGAAGTCTTAGTATCCTAAGTAATGCAATTATCAGTGTCCCTTGGTACCTCAATATAATAGAGAAATGATTTTCGTTACCTGTTCTTGCTACTCAGGATTTTGAAACCTCAGCCTAGGATTTTCCAATGAAGTTGAACTCAACTACTTCTAACTTAGACTAGCCAGCACTGATCTGCATCTGAAACACTGATACTTTTAAAATGTTTCCAATCAAACATATTGAAGTTCGATCGTCAATGAGGCTCACTCGACCCTGGGTCACTGACGAGCAGCTTTGCAAGTTTTTGTGACTGTCCTATTATCCTGCAGAACTGCTGGCCAAATACTCCCTCTTAAAGTCAGTTTTTATATTTATTTTTATTCTTAGCTAACAGTAGCTGCAGATGGCATAACTTTTATTCTTATCTGTCATATTTATCAAAATAGATTGGATTTGAGTAACCTTATATCTTGAGATGGCTTTATGCATGTGTGTCATATAAGATAGTGTGAAACCTCATATATTTTCATCAACAAAATATTTGATAAAAAGATAACACAGAGAGAGAGAGAAAGAGAGAGAGAGAGTTTCATTAAGCAACAATAAAGCCTAAAACTGAACAATTTTTAACTACCTTGTCATGCGGAGTTTCTGGCAGGGGAATATATTAAATTTCCTCCTAGGAATAATGAAGAAATTTTAACTTTGTTAACAGATTAACTCCAATATTTTTTGTGGATGAATATAATGAAAGTTACTTCTTGCTTGTGCCGAGGGGTCAAGAATCTGTGGAGTCCAAAATTCTGTGACTTTTGTCTCCTTTTCTAAACTCTGTGTGTTCTCAACTCTGTTATCAAAGGAAGGAGACAGATCTCAGCTCCAAGGTATCAACCCTCCTCCTTGCAATTCTGGGTTTAGGAGTAATGTGTGTACCTCTCTCCTCCAATGTCCATTGTGCTCATGGTGAAACCATCTCTCAGAATCTCATTTTCCTCTCTTCCTATTAATGTGTCAAGGTCACCATCACCTTGAGGAAAAGAACACAAACTCTCCCCTGACACCACACACCAGTAAATACTTTAGCTTTGTGGACACTGTGGTTTGGGACACATCTACTCACAGAGCTGTGAGAGCAGATGCGTGGGGTCCATGGTCAAGAATAAAGCTTAGCTCCCAGAAACTATTGGCCCACTGCGTCCTATTGGCCTGCTCTTTGGTGTCCTTCTGTGTTCTGTTCTAAATGCTCCCTCCTTTTTGTCTTTTTAGTTAACCTCATTAGGATAAAAAATCTAATTCTTGTAAATTTTAGATTTCCATTTGTGCTTCAGAATTCTGTAATCTGACGTCCACACTCAGAGTTTGCTGACAAGGGTAAATCCTCTTCACTTTAGCCTTCTGACACGATCAGATAGATTCTGTGGGGGTGCACACCCTTGGCTCTCTTCCAGCTCCAGTGTTCTCCTCCGTAGCATGATTGTTAAGAATGCCTACACTACCCCTTCAACTACAATACATAAAGGGGGGCAACCTCGATGCCTCCTGTGCTATCCAGAACCCCTCGCCACATGGATTGATCCAGTGTGCCCACTGAGGAGGATATCCAGTGGTTTGGGGACAGGGAGGAGGGAAATGGGAATATAAGCACAATATTTGCTGAATCGGTGTATCTAATTTTGGACAATAAAGATAAAATTTAAAAAAAGAGAATGCCTAAAAGACAAAGAAATGTGCTTTTCTATTACTGTTACAGCTGGAGTTGGAGAGTTGGTCTGTGCATTGAGATGACAATGCTGATGCTTCCCTTCTGCCCCACCCTGCGTGTCCCCTCAGTTCCTGTGCTGGTTTGTTCCCCTGTGGAAACTTGGACTGGAAAACCGTGATGCTTTCTTCTTTCTATCTGACGGGAGCAGGTGGAGCTGTTCAGGAAGAGACAGTGCACTTAAGCCTGGTGATCTGTCATTGACCTGAGGTTAGACAAGGCTGACCTTGGTCCTCTTAGGCAAAGTGTTTCCTTATGCAAGCATTGGCTTTCATAAGTAGCCAATTGTATTTATTCAATCCAAGGAAGAATGGAGTGGATATTGATTAACTAAGTCCTTTGCAGGATATCATTTCCTCCGATGACTAGATCAGCGTAGGTGTTTCTGGGGCTAATCCTTTGACTTCTCTTACTGTTAGAACTCGGGCTCTTCATGGGCAAGTTGAATTTGCCATGGTGACTTTATGTGTGACTCAAATACTGCTAATGACCACAATTTAGTAAAAAAAAATATTTTAGTGCCTATGTTCATCTTCTATGCAGTTTTTCTTTCTTGATTATTCTTTTGTGTAATTAAAACAAATAACAAGAGTCTAACCTTAGTGCCTTTTACTGAAATGTCTCTTCCCCACATATTCCCATACTGGCTGCTGCTCTGTGAAGCAAGAAGCTGAGTTTTTGTCTCACCCTCCCTGTGGTATCCTGTCCCCAGCCCACCAACACATTCCACTTATTAAACCTCAAAAACCTCCCTTCAGAGTGTTAGCTCCTCTCCCCACCATTGTCGTTCTCATGACCACAATCGTTAAAGACAAATCATTTCTCAAATCTGTTGAGGAATAATTTTTCACTTAGTTCACCTTCCTCTTAATACAGATATTAGAAATTCTCTTCTGAAGCAAAATTCGATTCTTCGCTGTTTCAGTGGCTGTCATAAACAGCATCAGGCAGCTAAACCCATCCCTGGGCTGTTCATTTTCCTGGTGTTCATCGGGCATTTCACAGCTGAACCCTGTGAAGCTGAACTTCACAGACCGCAGGTGTCTCTCCTTCTTCTTCCTGCCCTTGCTTGGGAGGCTTCAGTGCCTCACTTTCCTCAGGAATTTCGTAAGATTCATCCTCACTCAGCTTTCTGCTTCACCACTGTCATGGTTTGATCCAAGTGTCCCCCAAAACCAAAAGAATGTGTTCTGGGTAATCGATCCTCAGCTGATGGCAGTTTGGATTTTACAACTCCCTAGAGCTATGTTGTTGGGGGCGGGCTTTTGGGGTTATAAGCCAGCTTCCCCTTGCCAGTATTTGACACACCTTTCTGCCACTGTTTTCAGTGTTGTGGCGGAGGTGATGTCCACCCTCTGCTCATGCCATCGTTTTCCCTGCCAGGATGGAGTCTCCCCTCGAGTCCATAAGCCAAATAAACCCACTCCTCCACAAGCCGCTTTTGCTTGGGTTCTTTTTGTGCAGCAACTAGAAAGCTGACCACAACACACTCATTCTTCAATGAGCCACAGGTCGCACCGATTCAATCCTTGGGCCTCACTCCTTTAACTCCTCTCAAAACAGCCACTCTGCTTTGTTGTCACTATGGACTTATCGCAGGCTATTGTAATTATTTTCCTGAAGTACAATCCAAACATTTCAACATCTTCCATCTATTTTTTTTAAATATATTCTGGAGATTTTCTTTTTCCTCAACGGGGCTAGGAGCATACCACTCACTGAAATAACTCATGACCTTATCGTTGCTCTGAGAATATATGCAGAACAAGTTGCCATTATTTATGGGGTGTTTCCAGACCCTGCTTTGCATCGTCTTCACAGCAGTTGCCCCTATGTCTCCCTTGGGAACCCCCAAACTCTCCCTCTGATTGCACTCACTGGCTGGGGAGGGTCTGGACACATCCATTGCTGTCACCCCTCTGACAGTCCATCCACGTGGCTTTCAGTATGATCTGTAGTATCAAGAGTCCCTGTCGGCTCCCTCAGCTCTCCATTGAGTCAGGGGTCCTCTTCTCTGTGTCAAGGTGACTGACATCTTTCATAGGCACTTCTTTGCATTCAACAAGTGCTCTTGCTTCGTGTCCTGTCCACTCGGGGAGAGCTGATCTCAATGTGGCCCTGGCTCATGTATCATCCTGTTCTTCATCTACGGACATCACTCACCTGTCTATGCATCATTGAGATTGCATTTCCTCCATGCCCCAAACTCTGCATTTACTAGATTTCTTAGAGAGTTACCACGTTTTACAAGAGCACATTTCCCCATATGTGAGGAAGAGCTTGAAGGGGCCCTGCAGGGATTGGCTATCACAGTTTTTCCTTTTGACAGAGAGCCATAAGTTTCCATTTGGATGCCAAAAAAAAAAAAAACAGAAGGAGTTCAAGCAGAGCCACCCAGCCCACAGCTGGAATGCCCACGAGTGACATATGCATTGCTGTCATGAGCCACAGAGATTTGGGGGATTCCATAGCAACACACTGACCTAGGGAAAGGGGGAAGGCACAGACAATCAAACCTTCAGGTTCAAATTCAATCTGCACGAGATAGTTTAGCTTTCTCTCCATGTTTTCAATAAGTATAGTTAACTTCTTCCCACAGCAAGAGATCATGGAGGGAGGGAAGGAGGGAGGAAAGGAAGGAAGAGAAGGAAGAAAGGAAGGAAGGAAAAGAGGAGAAAGAGAGCAGGAGAAGCAAAAACATCATTAGCAAAGGAGGAAGAAAATATTACTACCTCTATTTAGCTATGGAATGAATAATAAGCCCAGATTTCCTTTCTATATGATTCCTGTCAGCTTCAGTGGACACAGATGTCTGTCCAATTAAAATAAAAGTTAAAAGACCACCATAAATTATACTCTGCAGTCAATTTACTGTCTCTGTGGTTTACTGTTCATATTGAATTTTACCAAAAGTCATACTAACAGTTGTACTTTCATTACATTATATTTCTACCCCAGCATCATGCACTTAAGCAACATTCATGTGACTAACAACAAAAGAATATTACTTACAAATTATATATATTTAATGTAAGATTATATATATATTTAAATTAAGATTATTACAGTAGAATCAATACACCCACATATGTGCATACATATAAAAATTATTATTCCATTTTTTGTTCCCAACTTAAGAGAAGACCTGTTGGCAGGGAGCTTTCTAAACCATTTCAGGTTTCAAAGAGCCTAGTGATGCTCTGGCTTTAGGAACCATAGCTGCCTCTCTTTTTCTGCCCCTGTTCCATATTATTCAATGTTGCCCCTTCACTGATTAACATTTAACACCTCCACTTGCAGATCTCAAGATACATGTCAAATGTAGCATCCTCAAGTGAAATCTCATGAATTTCCCGCTGAACAAATGAACAAAAAATATGTCACTGTGAGTTAATTTTCAACAGCAGTACTTCAAGTCAGTGGAAGAGGAACATGTGTTTATAGGTCCCGGCATCTCTCTCCATCATAATGTTCCTGGGATTCCCTGTGGTATCAAGAGCTTGGCCTCTGTAGGGACAAGGTAGTCATCCATGATAGGAATGTAATGACCACTGGCTACAAGGCATTATGTCCTTTCAAATTCTTTTACAGTTGTTTGTGAATTTATGGTTTCATTTCATGAGATTTCTTCCTGAGCTATGCATAAACTCAACAATATTTAAACATGTAAAACTTTCTCTAAATAATTGCTAATGTCTGGAATTTTTTTGTCTTTTTTATCTATAATTACATACACTGTATGAGCAAATCTTATGATGGTATCCCCAATTCCTTCCTCCCTGTCCCCAACCCACTGGGGACCCTCCTTGTGGGCATACTGGATCAGTCCCTGGGGTAGGGGGTTATAAGTAGCTCAGTAAGTAGCCAGAATCTCTCCCCCCTTTGTGTGTAAGAAATGAGCATGTTTCTCCTTATGGGTTCAGGCAGAAGGCATGAGATTCCTAGGTGAAGGAAAAGTGATTTTATCACTCACAGTAGCAGAAACATGGGAACAGCAGAAGCATGGGAACAGCACACTTGTGTTGGGCTGTGCTGTCTCCCACACTCCACGGGGCTGGCAGAGGCTGGAGAGGTCTTGACCAAGTGTACATTTCAGGGTAAGTAGCAAGCAAGTTTGAGCTTTGTCTTGGAGGAAAATATTTCCTCATTCCTCAAACATGGCAAACATCAGGCTGAGAACCGGCCCCTGGAACAGAAGTTGAGAGGCTCACATTCATGGATTATCCAGAGTTGTTGTCAGGAGGGACCCATGGAGCTAAGTTCCCAGGGTAAATGATTTGCAGTCTCATTAATAAGGTAGGGCAGTTCTTTTAACTTCCATCATTCTAGTGTGGTAATCTTACTTTATTATTATTATTTTTTTTTTTGGTTTTTCGAGGTAGGGTCTGGCTCTAGTCCAGGCTGAGCTGGAATTTACTATGTAGTCTCAGGGTGGCCTTGAACTCACTGCAATCCTCCTACGTCTGCCTCCTGAGTGCTGGGATTAAAGGCATGCGCCACCACACCCGGCTCAACATCTTTCAATTGGCAATAGTTTCTTTTTGTTTGCTTTTGTCTTCCACCTTGTATGTGCAAATTTTATTTTAATGAAAAAAATATATTTTTTTGTTTATCTGTTTCAATGATGATTTACATATTATTGTCTTGACTTGTCAGACACCTGTTGTAAACATGTCCCAGCCCATGGCTTATTTTTATATTTTAAGTTCATTTTTGATGAATAGGATCTTGATTTTAAAAAAAAACTATTTTTTTAACTTTTATGTGTACTGAAAGAGTGGGGCATTGTCTATCACATGCTTTCTATGGAAAAAAATCTAGATTTAGCTGAAGTTATTTTGTTTATGGCATAAAATTGTATGGAGGCTCATTTTGCTTCTATGTAGATATTGACTTATTCTACTACTATTTACAATGTCCCATCTTATGCTCTTTCCTTATTAAATTGTGGTTGTGTTTTCCTCATTGGATTCTTCCTTTGTCAACAATAACAGCTTATTCGTGTTTCTTTGACACACTATTCTATTGCATCCATACCTGTGTGACCTGTGTGTGTGAATTGTAACAAGTAGAACTCTATAAGATCCAGTATATGTTATACCAAGAACGATTATAATAAGAGCAGTTCATCATGATAAGATTAGTTCAGCAGCATTTGAGTTTCTATGGTAAGAGCATGAATTGCTATTTACTCAGAGTTTTATAATACTTTCTTCTTTTAATAAATTGAGTAGTGCTGATGGCACTAAATGAGACCTCTATCATAGCCTCAAAGCTCAGGGGACATGGAGAAGGAGTAGAGTGAACAACGTAAGTGCCAGAGCGTGGGTAGGGGTGCTTGTGTGGCCATTGCTCTCAGGACTTTCCAGCAGCTTCTGTTATCTGCGTGAGAACTGCACACTGTTGGGCACATCAAAATACCATCACGGGTGAGGGATGAGTCATCTGAATGGAGGGGTGACTGGTTAGAAGAAAGAAAAGTGTCAAATGCTGTAACTCATTATGGACAATTAATTAAAAAAAAAAGTAAAAAAAAAAAAAAAGAAAAATGTCCATGGAAAGGATATGAGTGATGGGGACAAAAGCTTGTGACTGGAGTGGATTATGGTGAAAATACACCATGTGCATTTATGAAAATTATCAATAAAATTTTAAAATAGAAATTGAGTATCCACACACACTTTTTTTCTTGCTACTCGTCCTATGAGGACGAAATTGAACTGGGATCGCTCTAGTGAGCTCTTGACAAGAGAACGTGTGGAGGAGTGATGTGTAGGGACTGCCAGGTTTCAGTCATGTGGATCTTTGTAGTATCTTTCTAGCCTTCTTGTCAGTACTTTTCTACCCAATGAGATCAGAGATGCTGTTAAAAAAAAAAGCCCCAGGGACCTCAACACAGTGATACCCAAAGGAGCACAGCAAAATGTTCCTATAATCCGTTCTAGTCAGTCCCAGAATTTTAGAAGGGACCTGGACCTTCTCATCTGCCAGTGAGGGCGGTAAGTGACCACTAGGGGTGTCAGGGAGAAAAGGATCCCTGGGGCCTCTGTTTTCAATGCCCCCCCCCCCAGTAGTTCTCAGCCCCTAGAAAACACTAACTCTCACTCCAGGGCTCACGCCCAAGCGTTTCCATTGGCCATTGATAAACACGGGGTCCTATTGCATTGTTTCTGTCCATTCAAACTTGCCACTTGATATTCAGGGAGAAACCTGTGAGGTCTTCCCATCTCAGCCACCTAGAACCTGCAGGGGTGTTGCTTATCATGAACTTCCTTTGTGCTGGGGATTATCTGTCAAATGAGGACAGTTGTCACCTGATTCTGGGTAGATTCATGGGTTCACTCAGAGCCTCCATATGAAAACGCAGCGAGGCACTAAGGGCTTATTCAATCCATGTTATTATGAGTATAATTGAAAAGTAAAGGTAAATACACGTCTCACATAAATGTATCCTTGCTTCCTTCCCATCCAGGGAAACATGGAACACATCTCTGCAGACTCCAGGAACTCCTGCACACTAGTTTAATTATTAGCAAATTAAAGTCTAGTCATGGATTCTTTTTGTAGCTTTACAAAACATAATATTTATTCATATAATAATGAGTCATTTAGTAGAGTAACTTGTAGAGATTTTAAATTCTGTCAGGAAAAGACATTTAAGCCTTTCAACTACAAGATATTTAGTTTTGCCTTCATTTTTTTTCCTAATTCCGAAACAGCAGTCATTCGACTACAAAACAAAGCACGTCACACATACCAGAGAAGCACTGTTGTATCTCAAAGCGTTATGTATTCTGTGGGTCCTCAGAGAGACAGAAAAGGCACAATTTCCTCTAAGATACTTAGGGGAAAATAAGAGGGGGAGGGAAGACAGGCCACACATCACACACCAGTTTGCTGCTAAGCACCTTGTCTAATCAGTCCCATTTAGAGATGCACACTGAGTTGACTGTATTTGCAAATCAGGAATTTTTTCCCCTTAGAATAATGCAGAGTGTGAAAACACTTTCCTCAGCAGGAAGGCTTTTGATTCATTTTGCTGAGTTTTAGGAAATGCAGCTTAGTAGCTACCTTGCAGAGAAACACCACCCGACAGCACACAGAGAGCACAGGATTTGCAGGGATGGAAATTCCGATAGTGCTGCCTACCATCCCCATGTATGGCATCCATCCCATGAGGCCCACATCGTCAATGTGCCACATGTAGAACTGGACGCCTGTTCTCAGACACACAGCAGACACCAGTGAGTGTGCACATTGGTCCATCCACCTGCACCTCTGTTCTAAGCAAGACTTTCTTGCAAGGCTCTTCTGGAATGCATGGGGAGAACACAGAGGAGCAGTTCCATGAATTCAGTGCCATGGTGACTTGAACTTGCAGGAATGTTGCTATCATGAACTTCCTTTGTGCTGTGGATTATCTGTCAAATGAGGACAGTGTCACCTGATTCTGGAAGGATTCATGGGTTCATTCAAAGCCTCCATATAAAAATGCAGTGACCATCGCCAAGGATTTACTCAATCCATGACTCATGGACTCATGTCCGTTCAATGCTTGGCAATTTGCAAGGTGGAGACTTGCTGAGGGAGCGGTATTGTTGAGGGGGGACTTAAGGGTGTTATAACCAGCTCCACCTGGCCAGAGCTAAACTCACTGCTTGCTGTCAGCTGCTGTGGCAAGATGTGATGTGCAGCCTCTCTTCTGCCATGCTTTCCTAGTACGACGAACCTTCCCTTCACGACTGCAAGCCTAAATAAACCTTTTTTTTCCACAAGATCATTTTGTTCAGTTGTTTTACACAGCAGCACGATGGTAACTAAAACACATACTTTTAGTTCTCATACAGCCTCATTATAACACAAATCAATGACCACCTAAGACAAAGCATCTCAATCTCTCTATAGAGAACAAAGGGAATGCCACACAGAATGTCAACACACCAACAGCTTACTTTAAAGGACAGTGAAATTAGTCTCCATCAGTCTGAGTCAAAGCTTCAAAAAAAATTCAGGGTAATTTGTACTAGAAACCATTCTCAGTCCAGAACCCTTCTTTAACGATGCAGTTACACTTTCTATCCCATGTGACTGGGTCTCCTCAGTGCTGAGCTCCCCCATCTACATACCAGTTATGGGTATCTAGAGCCTATAGGGTTCCCACCCACACTTAAATCAAGTGATAATTTGTGATGTGTGACATGTAAGCTTTTTCCAAGTAGGTGAAAGTAGCTGTGACCCCTCTTCCTCTTCCGGGTTCCCCTACCTTCAGGAAGAACCAGCAGCCATAGCAGAAGGTGAGCCTCAGAGGAGAGGACACAGGTTTCCTCAGCATACTCACTCACCAACACACCTGTGATAATATTTGGGTAAAGACGCTGTCTTAGTCAGCCACATACCACTGGGATGAATCTCAAAACCAGGCACAGTTTATGGTAGGAAAAGATTTATTGAAGCTACAGATCCAGGGGAAGTTCCATAATAGTAAAAGAGGCTGACCCTCTTTCACATGTCGAAGCAGAGAGAGAAACCCATCATCAATACTGGCAAACAGCAAAACAGGAAAGAAGGCTGACTAGAGAAATCTCGTTCCCCTTATATAGCCTTAGGGTGAAGTTTTATAACCCTATCCCAGATTTAATGGCTTCCCGATTGTCAGGAATTTCCTTCCTGTATTGCCCACACAGGAAAGGATGTTTACTTCTAGCTTCTTTGAGCCTCCTTACATTCTGCCCCCCATTGAGTGGCTGCCTTCTTATAAACATCCTCAGAGACCCACCCAAGATTACTAAAAAGGTCAAGCTGACAATAAAACTTAACCATCACAGACATATTCTCTATGTTCCTGTTTTGCTCTTGTCAACTGTCTCCTTGCACAGCTTTGGGGCCTCGATCTTTGCACATATGGAGCATGAGTAAGTGGGGCTTGAGGAACAGAAGTGAAGAAAGATGTGAATGAAGGACTGACTGGACCAGGAGGAAGAGGTGTATTTCAAATTCCTCCAGGAGGTGGAAATAGTACCTACTGATTCCTTGGTGGTGTAGGACTTAAAATGGATTGGAGGATTCTCGAAAACAGAGATTTTTGAAGAACTGATTGTGAGCAAGAAATGCAGTAGAGAGCTCAAATTTCTAAGCCAATGTTCTGCAGAATTTGGGCACCAGACATTGCTGGTAACACTGTGTCTCAGCAGTGTTTTCATAGAGAACACATGTCTTACATGAAAGGGTTTATCTACAATGAACTGATTTTTAAACTTACGTTATTTTATTTATTTAATTGAGAGAGAGGGTGGGGAGAGAGATGAGAGAGAGAGAGAGAGAGAGAGAGAGAGAGAGAGAGAGAGAGAGAGAGAGAGAGAGAGAAGGCTAGGGCCTCCAGCCACTGCAAATGAACTCCAGAGGCATGTGCCTCCTTTTGCATCTGGCTTTATGTTGTGACTGGGGAATTGAACCCGAGTCCTTAGGCTTCGCAGGCAAGTCCTTTAACCACTGAACCATCTCTCTAGTCCAATGCATGAATTTTTATGGTTTTTAATGAATGCATTAGTAAATAGCTTCATAGCTCATTTTTATTTTTTATTGTTTAATTTGTTTTATTTTTCTAATAAAGGACATTCTCAGATTATTTTTGGATTTTTATACTTTGAGGAATTTCATTCTGAGGTAATTTCTTGACATAAGTATCATGAATTGGTCCATCGATAGTTGTACAGTTTAACTTGGTATCAGCAAGGGTAAGTTTAGTCTAGACATAAGTGCAAAATAAATTCACTGGTTCAGATACGAATCATTTTATTTAACAAATTACATGAACCAAGCACAAATACCCAGTTACCCTGGTACAGATAGCACAGTTGAGTTCATAAATATAAAAAATGAATCACAAATGTGTGTTGTACTGCAAGTCTACAATTTGAATGCAAGCACTAAAAAACTTGAAGCAACAGATTATTTTAATAACAAATTTAAATTGTGTCAGGAGCATACCTAATTTTTTAGGTATTTGTTATATGCAAGATTTCATTAAATGTATATGAAATTCAAGCGTCTCAACACAATTTCATCTTTCTGGAAACTAGGTGAACTAAGTATTCTAACTGAACCTTTAACCAGAGAGAGAGACAGAGAGACAGAGAGAGAAAGAAAGAGACAGAGAGCGGAGAGTAAGTTCTTGAAAGTTGTCAGAAGTATTTTATATATGAACTGTTGCAATGGCAAGAAGCAAAGAATGTTCATTTGAAAGTTAAGTATAGGAAGAAAGCTAGGGAGGGCAGTAGAATTTCAAAGAGGTTTGACCTAGAGGATTTTATCTAAAAATGTTGAATTTTGAATTTCTTGGCAGTTTGTAGGCAGACAGAAAACATGGAAGCTGTTGGCCCCAGAGAAAGGGACTGTGTGATCAGGAGTCATCTGGGGGAACAGGAAGCACAGAGGGATGAGCCTCAGTGTAGCTATAAACTGAGATGAAAACCAACCAATTTCTCCAGGTAATGCAAGATAAATTGTCCATAAACATAGCATTAATAAAATGTAAACCTGTAAGATCATACACACATGCAAACCTCCCATCACTCAAGAAAAAATAAAGATAAAAGGTAGACCTCAGATTCATGCTCTGTACAGCCTGGGTTAGTTAATTTCAAATGCCAATGACAACATAAGGGAGGAGAGATTTGTTGGGCTTATGATTCAGGGGACACGGTGAGTGGCTGGGGAAGGGTTGGTGGTGGGAGCAACTCCTGGCTCTTGGCTATGGCAGCAAAGTGTGAGGCTGCTTGCTCACATATCTTCAGATCAGGAAACCAAGTGACTTGGGTTTGAAGAAGAGCATGTGTAAAACCTCCAGGAACCACCCAACCATATATCCACTCCCTCACAGCTCAATCCCACTGCCTAAGGGTCCCCAAACCTCCCCAAGCAGCACCACCACCTGTTCAAACACAAGCCTGGAGGGAGAGATCACATTCAAACCATAATGCATGAGAGAAAGAAATTAAAATATAGCAAATCAAACCAGAGTTCATTTGAGTTAGTTTAATGTGGAAACAATCTTATAATCCTTTGGAAAGGTTTTTTTGTGCATTAACCAAGTCTAATAATTTCTCTAAAGAATGTACCTAGGATAATGGCCATTCAGGGTCTAGTAATATTAAAAAAATGAAAGAAACAGAACCATGAGGGAGAACTCACAAAATAGAAGAAAGATAAGAAAAAACAATTCAAGGAAATGAAATAATTAACTTCCAGAGAATGCAAACATGTACATATATATTAAGTAAAGCTCACGAAATATCCTGCAAAAAAAGAAAACATTCAGAGTAAATATGCTGAATTTTAGTTACCAAAGAGAAATTCTAGATATAAAATAATTAACAAAAGTGGTACAACAGAAGATCCTTAAAAGCTGAGATCCTTAAAAGCTTCCAGTGCTAAGGAAATTATCTGGGGTAGAATACAGACAAGGAAATGGAACTCTGAAGGGAAATCAAGCCTATGTAGAGGGAAGAGCAAGGAAGATTAACTGAACTCTCACTTGAGTGTAATGGTAGGTGAACGTTACTGAAATGTGTCTGAGCACTACTGAGAACTCATGGATGGCCACATCATGTAAACTAAGCCTGCATGAGGGTAAAGGATTTAGTCATATGTGAAGACCTAAAATGGAAAGTAGAGTCACAAGACCAGTGGGCTCATGAATTTGAAGAGAAGGAAGGAAGGAAGGAAGGAAGGGAGGGAGGGAGGGAAGGAGGGAGGGAGGGAGGAGGGAAGGAAGGAAGGGAATCAAGGACGAGTTTAAGCCATGGGTGAATAGAACTCCCCATTCATCAAGCCCAGAGCTATTGTTATAATACAAACCGTGTTCAGGATAAACAAGGACAGAGATTGGCAATATGAAATATTGATCCTTCATGTTTAAACACAGGGATAAAATATTAGGAGACTAATATATGCACGGGAGACTTAGACTTGGTCTCCATTGTCTTATGCTTAGCCAGTAAACATCATGAAACAAAAATTTTCCTCTGTTCCTAAATCATTATCCTCCAAAAATTAAGGGTGGTAACATTTTCTTTTGTTTGGAATTTTGTGATAACTCCTAAATTTATTTCACATCACTTAATTTCTTGAAGGTCATTTGTTTTTCTCATATATTGACACATGTCCCTTTTGTATGGAATTCCTAAAAGTATTGGTTATGTTTACTTTCATATTCCCATGTATTTGTTACTATTTCAACATATTTTTCCTGACACAAAAAAATTACCTTTTCCTACATACTTTTTTCTACTGTCTATATTCTACAGATTTAGCTTTGTTTCAACCAGTACATGAAATTCGATGGTCTGCTATTTTGCCTGTATTTTTCAGGGTGGTATTGCATATCTACATTTTCTCAAGCTCTTTTTTTATTGGGTGTTACTGATACGTGTCAAGCCACGTGGTGACTCTGGATACAACAATCTTCCTTTTGGGCTGCTTGAATTCATCAATCTAAGATGAAGTTACCACATTCATCACTAGTGCTCTGCAAACATCCTCATGTATCCGCCCTTTCTCCTTAGCCCTCAAACACATGTGGCCATTGGATTGATAACATCTGGAGGTCCCAGAGAGCATAGCTGGCAGGTTCTTCTTCTGGCTTAGCCTATGGTCATCATTTCTGGATTGAATGTACACATTCAGCATCCTTTATCAACTTATTTTCATAAAGTTTCATGGAAAGAACAGCACCACTGAAGGAGATATGAGCAAAGCTAAGGCCTTTCCAAGACCTTCAGCCAGACAGGCCTGCTCCCCCTGAGCTCTCAGTGGGATGGATACTGGAGTGGGAGATGACATCATAAAACTAGCTACATGAAGTTGTAGCTGTTGATATGAATAAGGAAAAATACCTACATATTTCTTTTTTTAGCAGAAAGATAATATATTTTCTTTTGCAATAATCTATTCCTGAGGTTGGAGAGATGGCATAGTGGTTAAAGACACTTGGTTGCAAAGCCTGATAGCCCAGGTTCAGTTCCCTAGTACCCACATAAGCCAGAATCACAAAGTGGTACATACACATGAATCTCCTTTATAGAGGGAGGTGGCCCTGGCACACCCATTTTTATCCCCCCCTCTCTTTCTCTCTGCTTACAAATAAATAATTATGTAAATAATATTCGAAAACAATTTCCCATTGTTGTTTTCTCTCCATTCATAGGCTTTCTAGGCTTCCATGACAAGATGTCTCCAATGGAGTGACTTAACCAACAAAAAGTGTTCCCCTCACAGGTAGGGAGTCCCAAGTGAAGGAGTCAGTTCTTTTCAGAGAATCGGTTTAATGCTACTCTGTGGTTACCTCTGCATTGCTGGTGATATTGGCGTGTAGATGTCTCCCTCAGATCCTGCCCTCCTTCTTTGCATGGCTTCTCTCCTGTGTTTAGGATCTGTTTTCCCTTCTTACAGAGACAACATTTACATCTACTCGACCCCATGAAATATGACACACTCTCAGTTTGGTTCTCCCTACAAGGACCATATTTCCAAATAAGGTTGTGTGCACAGGACTAGAACTTTAACATGTGGAGTGACTTTGTATCTGGGGATCCAGGTGAACATATTATCTCATAAAACCAAGTCCATATAAACACTCCTTACACCAACTTCTTGTCCTATGAGAGGAATGGTGATTCAGGGGAGCAGGTGATGCAGGAGTGATACCTGTAGGACACAAGTTTCTCATAGATGCCTGGCTCACAGCAGGGTCCCAAACTTGTGCAGAGAACTTGAAGTAGAGGTTGGTGTTTTGACTCTTATGGGGTCCACAAAATTATAACACATCAAAGTGATAAATGGGATAATTCCTGGGAATACTTGTCACTAGAACACTGCGGTCACCTAGAGTGAGGTGATATATCAGTGTCACACATGTTCACTTTACAGTACAGGGGGGGTGCTCCCCAGAGGTGGATTTTTAAAAATATTTTATTTATTTGAGAGAGAGAGAGAGAGAGAGAGCGAGAGAGAATGGGCACAACAGGGCCTCTAGCCACTGCCAATGAATTCCAGACACATGCACCCCCTTGTGCATCTGGCACTGGGGAATCGAACTCAGGTCCTTCTGCATTTCAGGCAAATGCCTTAATTGTGAAACCATCTCTTCAGCCCAGAGGTGGATATTTCTAAGAAGGCAGTGAGCGAGGTTGAATTCTGATTGTATCTTCACTCATTTCCAGGTTATATAAACATAAAGAAAAGTATTAACTGAACTTAGAAGTGAAAAGAGTTTATTAATGGTCTGATGTTAAGAGTTAACTGGACGATCATTTTGGAGGCACAGTTTCAAGTATCAATTTATTCTATTAAATGCCTCCAGCATTTCTGTAAAAGAATGCTTTGAAAACAGTGAAATCTAAATACAAATATTTCTGTTCAGACCATGTTACTGACTGAACACTCCAGCATGAAGGTGGGGAGAGGGCAGGAAATGGGGAAATTAAAGGCAAGGGAGTCTCACTGAGGTATGTCAAATCCTATTAAAGCAGGTAATTTCCTTGGCTGGGAACAGGACAGGGCTTCTATTGTCTTGTCTCTCTTGGCTGAAATCGTTTATTCGTTCTCCATGTTTGTTTCATTTACAGGATATTCTATTCCTGTTTCTACTGTTTGCCACGCTGGCTCAGTTCTGCCCTTGACATTGCTTTTAAGTTACTATGTAGACCATACTAAATATTTTTTGAAATGATTATCCCTTGTTTTCAATACTGACTAAAAGGTACATACTATAGTTTCTGTTCGGAATAGTTCTAGTTATTTCTGGAGGTTTCTTACTAAGGTTCAGAATTTTGTGTCTTTGCTTTTGACAAGACTGATCCTTTGAAATTTGATTGCACACAAAGCTTGACATGAGGTTCATTCTTGTGAAATAAACTGTTTAATCTGGAATGCGTACACATCCACCTGAAAAGTACAGCAATAAGTCATCTTTGGCTTCTGTTCAAATACCATAGATTTCTATTAAAATTCCAGCAGGTTAGATACGAAGTCAAATTGTTAAACATGTATAATTATAGATACTTTGCATGTTTATTGCATGGATAGTTCACAGCTATCCCAGCCCTTTCTCATAATAGTTCCAAGAGCCTGGCTTGACTGAGATGTACAGGGATCCTGGCATTAGAGTTAGAAAAACACGGCCCATGATGGCTACAGGATTTTACCTAATCACTCAGCCTAGCTCAATACCAGCTCTAAAATGTGACCCTTGAGAACACCTGAAAGGCACAGGCATAAGGCACAAGGAGAGACATTTAACACACCTCACAAGGAATATAGATAGGTACATCTAACCACCATTTTCCATTTTCCTGAAAACTCTGTTCCCCTTAGAGTGTCTTGATGTCTAAATACCCCACATCTGGTTCAGGGTCCCTCCCACTGCTGCCCCTAGTGTCTTTTTTTTATGCACCAAATGCAGGGGCTCCTCAGTTCATAAAGCATAAATTACTCAAAAGCAAAACAGATATAGACACTAACACCATCATAGTAGGAGACTTTAACACTCCACTGTCATCCCTAGACAGATCTTCCAAACAAAAGGTAAGCATGGAAATAACAGAGCTCAACAGGATCATAAATCAGCTAGGAATAACAGATATCTACAGAACGTTTCACCTCAAGGACACAGATTATACATTCTTCTCAGCAGTGCATAGAACCTTCTCCAAAATTGACCACATACTAGGGCATAAATTTTCCCTCACAAATTTAGGAAGTTTGATGTAATCCCCTGCATCATATCAGACCACAACCCATTACAGCTAGAAATCAACAATGGGAGAGGATCCATAAATGTCAACAGATACTGGCATCTAAACAACTCACTCCTGAACAATGAATGGGTCAAACAAGAAATCAAACGGGAAATTCAGAACTTCCTAATAATAAGTGATAATGATGACACATCTTATCAGAATTGTGGGACACAATGAAGGCAGTCCTAAGGGGGAAATTCATTGCACAAAATGCCTTCATAACAAAGACGGAAAGATCACAAATCAACCACCTATCCTCCCACTTAAGGTCATTAGAACAGATGGAAAAGTCCAACCCTAGGAGCTCAAGATGCAAGGAAATAATTAAGATCAGAGCAGAGATTAGTGAATTGGAAATGAAGCAAACAATTTTAAAAAATAGATAAATCAAAGAGTTGGTTCTTTGAAAAGGTCAATAAGATTGACAAACCCCTGGCCAAGCTAATCAAACGAAGAGCAGAGAAGGCCCGAATCAATAAAATCAGAAATGAGAAGGGAGAGATCACAACAGACCCTGAAGAGATTGGAAGTACCATCAGGTCATACTTCTAAAACCTCTACTCTACAAAATTAGAGAACCTGGAAGAAATGGATGAATTTTTGGACACCTACCAATTGCCAAAGCTCAGCTCAGAGCAAAAAAGTCACTAAATAAACCTATCACATCCACAGAAATCAAAACTGTAATCAAAAACCTTCCCAAACAGAAAGCCCAGGACCAGATGGTTTCTCAGCCAAATTCTACCAAACCCCCATCATAGAACTGAAACCACTCTTTCTGAAGCTAGTTAAGGGCAAAGAAAAAGAAGGAAGGCGCCCAAACTTCTTCTAGGAAGCTAGCATCGCCCTAATCCCCAAACCAGGCAAGGATGCAACAAGAGAACTACAGACCCATATCCTTGATGAACTTAGATGCAAAAATACTGAACAAAATTCTTGCAAACTGGATACGAACCCACATCAAAAATATTATTCACCCTGACCAAGTCGGCTTCATCCTAGGGATGCAGGGATGATTCAACATACGCAAGTCGATAAATGTAATTCACCACATTAATAGACTCAACCACAAAAACCACATGGTCATCTCAATAGATGCTGAAAAGGCCTTTGACAAAATTCAACATCACTTCATGTTCAAAATCATGGAAAGAATAGGCATAGAAGGTCTATACCTCAACATAGTAAAGACAATGTACAGATCTCCTAAAGCACAAATCATTCTCAATGGGGAATGACTCAAGGTGTTCCTATTTCTTTGTTTTTTCATTTGCTACAAAAATGGCTAGAATCACATAATAACCATCAGAAATGCTGTTATGATCTTAAGAGCTCCCAGTAAGCATATAAAAACATTGTTGTCAGGGAAATCTTACAAATAAAATATAACTTAATAATTGAGGAATAACAAAACTTACACAACTAAAGGTCAGGTGTGCTAAGAAGTGAATATGTTTGTATTCTGAATTTATCAGAAATATGAAAATATGAGAAGACATTCAGACTAGAGTCCTTGAGAAAATTCAAGAAGTAAAGCAGAAAAATGACCATTAAACTAATCAATCTTCTACATTGTGTGAGGATGTTCAGAAATGAAGTCATTCAAGGTCATCCTTGGATACACAGGTGAGTTCAAGGCCAACCTGGACTACATGAGACCCTATCCTAGTAAATAACAAGAAATCTAAAATGCAATCATAAACTAATCAGTATCAGACAAGGTATGAAACACTAACATAAAAAATTTCAAGTATAATTATACTGTGTTGTTCACACAGACATATTAATTGAAAGCTTGATGCAAACCCTCAGCTCATTCAGTTTCCAAAGCAGAGCTATTCACATGAATTCAGAGTGACTTCAGCTTTATAATGAAAATGTCTAGCTGTGTAGTGGTAATCAAGGGATAGTTCAAAGGCTGTGTTAATTAAACAAGTAATTGGGATTTTTTTCTCAAGACTTCTGTTAATTTTGAGTTTCTTCTGTACTCATAGACATTATGTGAATCAACTATCTGTGTGTAGCTTCCAAGAGCTTCAGGCATGGGTTATAGGACTAGATAATATATACTTGTATCTTGCTTCCACCATTAACATTTTATGAGTTTTTAAGCAAAATGGCTGTTAAAATTTGATTTTAAAAGGGTTTTTGAAGTGTATAAGGTAGTAAATTTCCACACGGTTTTGGCATATTGCCCAGGTTTTGATGAACCCTCCCCATACATTTTACCCTCACCCACACGCCTGTCTTCATCACTTCTGATCCTTTTCATTCTGAACATTCTCTCCCACAACTTTGATATCTCTATGTTATACTGCCCCATCTGTGCTTAAGGCCTCAAGACATGAGCTGGAAGTAACTCAGGTACATTCTGGATTCAATGAAGTCACTTTTATCCTGTGCCATTATGTGAAGCTCCTTTCTCAGACCCAAACCACAGGGAGCCACCATCTTCTTAACCATGCTTCTGTCGATAAGTTCCCAATAAATATGCTGTGTAAAAACTGTTATTTTTGCTTTCTCAAATAAAATAGTGAGTGATATTGTAATTGCTATGTTGTCATTACTAGAATAGTAAAAGATAAAAGTTTATGAATAGCTGATTTCCCTTTAATTTTCAGGCTATTTAATACTGAATTGAAGCTTAGTTCAATTTATTCAAATATTTCTACTAAGAAAGTAATTCAAATGATCTTTTAAGGTATCAAGGTTTTAAAACTTGAAAGCATAGATTGTCGGAAAAGTAGTGCCATGATGTTTGCACACAGTAACAACAAATAATGAACATTTGATAATTTTATAACCTCAGCATAGTCCTACAATACTGAGGAAAGAGAGAAAGGAGGAAAATGCCCAGGTTTTCACCAAAATAAATTGTAGAGAAGTCTTGTCATTCTACAGTGATTCTCCTGTCATGAAAAGTTTTCTCAGACACACAGTGACCACAACCATCTCATTTTATGACTTATTAATCCTTGTGAGAGTGAATTGAGAGTTTCAATTCCAGGTTTGGGTTATAATTACTAACTGCAAAAACCCCTCTTGCCTTTCATTAAGTAGTTATAATATTTAATTGAGGCTACAGGGTTTCTACAGAGAGCATAGCACCACACATTATTATCAGTACACATGAAGGAACAATGAAAGTATCTTTCATGGTGAGTAATGTATCAAAAAATTACATTTTTCATTTAAGTTTTTGACTTTCATCTTCTTAATGATTAAACAAACATCTCTGCATTTTTCATCACATGAGAACATTAACCTACATAAATGAGCCATATCATGAGGAAGGAGGAAATTCCTTTGCCTTGCAGCAAAGTGCATACATGTGATGTGGTTTAATAAATCACACTAGGTCTTTATTTTCTAATGGCTGTATGAGGAAGGACAGGCAGTTGGTGACATGGGCAATGAAATGCTGTTCAATGGGCAGGCAGCACCCTCTCTTTAATGAGGTTCAGCAGTGCTGAGATGAAGGAAGGACAGTCTCTGGGTGGCCTCTGCCCCAGCCCTCTACTCCCATGGCCACTTCTGACAGAGAGCTCATCTCTATGACCAGTGGAAACTACTACCCGAGGAACTTGAAAGACCAGGGCCTTTCTGTGTGAGTCTCTTTGAAGGTTACCACCTTCCAGGTTAGCTTCTAAGGGAAGTCCAATGTATTAGGAACATGGAAATAAAGGAAAGTTTGCACATTAAAACGCTGCTTGCTGGTAGTTTCTTATTAGAAAAGGAAGTCTGAAACTAGAAAATAACGTGACGTTTTGTGTTAGGAATTCATCACTGGTTACATATATATATATATATATATATATATATATATATGTGTGTGTGTGTGTGTGTGTGTGTGTGTGTGTGTGTGTGTGTGTAAGTTGATTAAGAGAAGCTACAGGAAATTCTTTTTGAAAATATTTTTACTTCTTTATTTATTTGGAGAGAGAGAGGGAGGGAGTAAGGGGAGAGACAGAGACAGAGACAGAGAGAGAGAATTGGCACACCAGGGCCTCTTACTACTGTAAATAAATTCCAGATGTAAGTGCCCCTTTATGTCTCTGCCTTTACATGGATACTGGGGATTTGAACCCTGGCTTGCAGACTTTGGAAACAAGCAGACTTTACCACTGAGCCATCACCCAATGCCAGGAAATTCTTGAAATAAAAACTAAATGTCATGTCCTGGAATTTAAACAATGCAAGTAAAATTCAGGTTATTCTTCAAATCTCATTCATTTGATTTTTGAAAGGTGCTTTTAATTGCTTCTTATGCTATCCATCTCGAGTCTTCCTGAAAGGAACAAAGATAAATATTTTATTGTTTTAGCTATTATTCATCTTTATGGTCAACATTATCACTTTGTTGTAATGACAATTACAACAATTATTTTGTGGAGATGGAAAAAAATGCTTGGATCCTTCTGTCAGATCCTAACTGTCAATTGAAAAGAGCTCTTCAGTCAATACATTCAATTTGAAGAAAAAAATAATTGACATTTGAGACATAAATTCAAATCTTTATCAAACATCCAAGGTCGGTAATTGTGGGACCTGAATTTGAGAAACAAGAAGAATGGTATATAATCACCTTCTGGATTTAGATTCCTCACTGCAAGGTGTCAGTTGCAGGTGTGTTTCTGAAAAATATATCATTTAGGAGCCTTTTACTTGTGAACTCAGACACTATTTATCCTCCTGTGGTTTGCTTACTTCAACTGGCAGATAATTAGATAAGTATAATATAATCTGCAAATAGTCCTAGCTAACACTAAATAACCAATCAGTACATGCCATATACGCTTTCAGACACATCAGGTGAGCCATTTAGACTGGACTGTCTCTGATTGGAGGGCGGACTTTGGTGGAGCGACAGAAAGTTCCTTCTTGCCATGCTCATCATGGAGATCCTTTATTCTGAATTGCGCTCACGTCCTGAACCCCAAGATGCAAGAGAAACTCAGCCCCTGTTACAGTCTGCTAAGCCATTCATGATCTTAGTTCTATTTAACTACAGTCCAACGTCCAAACAATTGAAATTATCACTGGTCATTTTTCATGGGAAATGCTTTATTGAGAAGACATAAATCTCTAGGAACTCCAGAGAGCCAGCAAGTCAGAGAGAGTGGATGGCCAGGAAAAAGTTCTGGATAACAGCCCAACTTAACACTGAAGTTTCTCTTTCTACCATGAGTGACCCATGACTGAGGGTTCCACCTAGACACTGCCATCACCTTTGGGTGTTTGGACATCTTCTTTCCCAAATTGCCTCTGATACAGCAATTGGTTGACAAAGCCTGGGGTCCTCATGGCAAGTGGGTACTGATGCAAGCAAGGAATTATTATATCAATTTTCTTCCTGTCATTGAAAGAATGAGGGGAAGCTCTTGGACTTAATTAATCAACACAACAAATGTTCACATAGGTTCAAAGGAAAGCCAGAAATGTCACAGCACTAAGTTGAAAGAGCCATTAAATCCCACAGAAAGGTGAGGAAGTGAGTTCTGTCTACTGGATGTGTTCTCTCTCTTCTGTATTCCTGGAACTGGAGTCCTGACCTATTTATTGTGTATCTCATTTCAGAGCCCATTTCTTTTTCTATACCTCGTGGTATGCATGTGAGGCGATGTTCAGATGTCTTTCAGGCATGTTTATGGAGAATCCTTCTGAGAATTATCAGCTGCTTATTTTCTCATAGACTTAACTTTAAGAGAGGACTCAGGGAGATAATCAATTTCAAGAAGGGATTTCTTCTGTGATTCTTATTGTGGCAGGAACACTTATGAGACAGAGGCTCATGCATTGTTAGAAGCAGTGGTCAGTGCCCCATGGTCGGTGCCTCATGGGTACTGGGACACAGAGCTTTCTGGAACTCACACAGAAAACTGCAACTTCACACTCGTGGAGCATGTCCACACATTCTCTCTCCCAAGCCCATTAACAATTTGAAGGACATCTACCAGTTGAAGTAAGCAAACCACAAAGGGACAAACACCATCTGAGTCCACAAGTAAAAAGGCTCCTAAATTAGACATTAAAAAAAGAGAATCCTCTCATAGATCGTTTGTCGGACATTTGTTTTAAATTCATTGAAATCGATATTCAAGGCCATTGAAAATGATCTAGTTTGGTATTTCAAGGGCATGGTGTGAGCCAGCACTCACATACTGGATGACGGGTATAGAGACAAGAGAGGTTCTTTGAGAAAGTGGAGATGTGCAGCTGGGCTGTCAGGGTAACAAGAACAACAACAACAATATCAACAACCACAGCAGTAGGAACAACACCAAAAATAACAATAACGACAATAACAGGAGCATAATAACAAGAGCAGCAGCAACAGCAGCAGCAGCTTTATCTTGAGATCCTGTGACCAACTATTTCAACTCTGAAAGTTGTATTAATATGTAAAAACTTAATATAAGAATGTAAGAGCCAAAGGAAAGGGATTTGCTGTCTTCCAGATACAAAGTGACCATGGTATTCGTGACCTCACAATGGCTGGTGCTAGTACACAGGACCTGCATAATAGGAAGGTAAATGATGACATCACAATAGAAGAGAGAATAGTTGGAAAAAGAGAGATTTAATGGAGGGGGAATCGGGAAGGGAAGGTGGTGGTGGGAAGGAATTATGATCATGATATATGTATGTCTATATGTATGCAAGTTATCAATAAAAGGCTTACAGAGGAATTAAAATAAGGCTCATTTATGAAATGGTTGCTTAAGTTTAAGAAAAAGAAAAGAAAATGCAAGATTCACAATGTAGTTTGCTAACAATTGTAAAATTAATGCTTCCATGCACATTCAAATTAGTTTAGAAAATTATATTTTTTAAGTAAAATAAAATGCCTAATAAGTTTATCCATATTGTAAATAGAAAGGAAGGCTTTCATGGTATCATGGAATCTTAATGCACTTACATCATCTGATACTACCAAGATGATGTTAAGAAACTAACTTTCTTGGGCTAGGGAGATGGCTCAGTTGTTATGGGTGTTTTCTTGCAAGCCCGACAATCCAAGTTCAATCTTTCTCTGCACTCTTAGAAAGCCAAATGCAAAGTGGTAAAGAAAAGCGGTACACATACCTGTGATCCCAGTGTGCCCAAGACAAGAGGGGGGCTCAGGAGAATCCAGACGCTCACACACAACAGTGGCAAAGCCAGAAAGACCCATATACCTAAAAATAAATTAAAATATAAAAGACACTACCATTTTTCTTAATCCC
Organism: Zapus hudsonius; assembly: GCA_004024765.1. Classification (NCBI taxonomy): domain Eukaryota; kingdom Metazoa; phylum Chordata; class Mammalia; order Rodentia; family Dipodidae; genus Zapus; species Zapus hudsonius. The sequence continues at coordinate 49,378 of PVHP010003729.1, forward strand.
AATCATGATAATTATGACCATCCAAAGTTGATTACGGCTATGGAATATAGCTCAGTCAATAAAGTAATTGCCATTTAAGCATGAACCTGAGTTCAAGTCCTAGAACACACACGGTTATAATCCCAGCACTGGGGAGGCAAGGAAAAGAGGCTTCCAGCAGCTCACAGAACTGCAAGCCAGGTTCGTGTAATGTTTGAACCCCAGGCCAATGAGAGACCCTGTCTCTAAAAAGGTGAACAATGTGTTTCAGAGGAACAACACTCAAGGTTGTCTTCTGGCCTACACATGAACAAGTGAATTAGTACCTGAAGATATATGAACACACACACACTCACACACACACACACACACACACACACACACACACACACAACTGTTAATCACACAAAAATAGATTGAAAGATATTGTTTCCTACTTATGGATGAGAAATAACATGAAATACAACCTTTGTTTGGTTTTTGGAACAGTAGTTTTCATGCAGAATAAACCCAGGAATATATTTAGCAACTAGAAGAAATCAATTTAAGTAGCATGCTGATTACATTCTGTTTGAATATAAATAATATAAATACTAATGATTACAATTTTTTTATTTTGTACTCACTAATTTTCGAGCTTTGTATAGCCATTTTTCCAATGCACTATTCATATGAATTATTCAGGGAAGATACTTTTACTTTCATTATATAAATGGGATAAGTGAGAACTCAGAAAATTATGTAATTTAGGTCTGGAAACACTGACAGGTAGTTGTAAAGCTGTCACCAGAAACCTGGAGATTACATGAGATATTTCTTCTAACTCTGAGGTCCTCTGGGGAGTTTCAGGATATACTGTCCTCACCGAGAGCTTCAGGTAAGCATTTATCACTATTACAGAAAACCTCTACTCAAGAGAAGCTTCAGAAAGATTATAATTGTAGGATATTTCCAGATATCTCCTTCATCCTCAAGACTTGCAGGCACACAGTTCACGAGAGCCCTGTAAGACTGGTAAGTTCCTCCCCTCATCATACCTGCTCTAGGCCTCACACTTAATGGACACATAGGCATGAAGCAAGGCATCATTGACAGGAGGGAAGGTAGTTTGTGCTGAGTCAAGTCCAGAGTTGCAAAGAATCAAGCCATTGCTACAATTCAGTATTTATTTATTTTCAAATGAGAGAGAGAGAGAGAGAGAGAGAGAGAGAGAGAGAGAGAGAGAGAGAGAGAGAATGGACACAACAGGGCTCCTTCCACTGCAAACAAACACCAGATGCTTGTACCACTGTGCATCTGGCTCCCATGGACACTGGGGAATTGAACCCAAGTCATTAGGCATTGCAGGCAAGTGCCTTAACCACTGAGCAATCTCTCCAGTCACCTTTCAGTTTTGAATATATGCTGTTTCAATTTATGCCAATGAGCATTCAGTGAACAACCACCTCATGCCTGTCACCCTCTTAGGCCTTATGTGTACAAGCCATCCATACCTGCATTGCTCAGGCTTCTTGTCCTGGTGCAGAGAGGCGATGAGGTTGGATCATTACTGACTTTGTGATGATCAAATCTGAACATCAACTCGATTGGATTAAAACTGCCTAAAGCGGGAGTAAGGCATGCCTTTGGTGCGTCTGTGAGGAGCTTTCCAGAGAGGTTTAATTGAGGGTAGAATTCCTGCCATGAATGGATATCACTATCCCTAGATTACAGAAGCTAGCTGAACACTGGGATTTCCTTCTTTCCCATCCACTCATTTGTCAACAGGTAGCCCCCCACTGCAGTAGACACCACACCTTCCCATCCATGATCAACCATATCCCTTAAACCAAGCACCAGGCAAACCTCCCCTCCCTTCACTTTCTTCTTCTCAGGTAGTCAAAATGATGAGAAAAATCATGAATACCACTTGCATGATGGAAAGAAGAGGATTAACATATGTGCCCTACACCAGCCTGGCAGCTGAACTTGATCTTGGAAACACTGTGGATATCCTGGTGAGGCTGTGCATAGGGGAGGGGACTTCCTTGCCTGCCAGGGAGAATGCGTGGCCAGTCTTGGCACACGCCAACCTGCTCTAGAGGGAGCCTCCTGCACAAGGCTCACACACGCTTCTCTCATGGCTACCCTTTCTGTCTCCATCCCAGGACTCAGGCTGCAGGAAATTCTGAGGAGGACACTGCTATGGGCAACCAGGTTTGAGAAGCAGCCAAATTACAGAAAAAAATATGTGATGACCCCATGCACAGAAGAAGATGTTCATGACTAGTGCTGAGCCACATCTGAGAGTTCATGGATTATCAGCACCCTCACTGGAAGTCTGGAGATGTTTGGGAAGGCTTTGTGAAAGCAACATGCAGAACACATTCTTGCTTCTTTTACCAATGGGCAAGTGGAGGTGCACTTGGAAGTGACTTGGAAAACAGTTTCAGAGTGGTAGAGCCAGGCTTACAGGACAGACCCTCAACTTAACTTCTCTACAAAGTGTGTGGTGCTTACTGTCTCATACCTCTTCCCAACTAGGTTAAAAAATTAGTAAGAATTAAATATATTTTTCCAAAATCTCTAAAACAAAAATAAGAGAAATGCTACTCTTAATAGGTTTAACAGTTCACAGAACCTATAAAATGTAAAAATTTTTTAAAATGATAGCAACAGACTCAAAGCATGCTTTGGTTTACAGAGATATTTTGGGAAAAATATTGTTAAGACAACAAAGTAAATATATTCTTTCCTTATATCACTTTTAACTTTAAGACAACTATATTCACAAATCTTTGCTAGTTCATGTTCATACCCTTAATGTTAGACTACCTCTTGCCTCTCTTACATAAAATGATCTGTAAATTACATAAAAATTAACCTCAAAGATCATTTCATTTTTGTACCATCTCTAAAAGATCATTTATATTTTTTAAACACATTTTGACTAATGACGAGAAGGTCAATATTTCATGTGCACTGAGCTAGAGAGGTTAATTAGGAGAGCAACTTCTGGCTATAACCATTATTAGATCACAGATATTATTTCAAATGCATCCCACTCTGTAATCTTTGCAGATGACACAAGGTCATAGGTCACACTAACCTGTGGTATTGTCAGAGAATAGCTGTGTGCTGAATGGCCCATTGCAGAGGCCCAGGGATGGACTCATCTCTTTGAAGTCCAGGCACCAAATATTTGGAACTTAGAAGATATGGATTTCAATTTTATTTCATTGGACACCTGGGAAGCCTGAATCAGGTTGTCCAATCTTGATGAATTTTCTCTCCCCATACCATAATTTAGGAAAATATTGCTTACAGCATAAAGTAAATAGAAGGATTAAAACAATCCTTGTAAAGAACTTACTGATTCTTGCTTGTTTCACCATTAATGCCATGACAATGCCAAGGCATGTGTAAAGAATAACCCTGTCCTCAGGGGTTATGACCTCTGTGGTAGTTTGAATGTGAGCCATTTCCCACACTTCAGGTGTTTGTGGGTAAGGCTCATACTTCATAGCAAGCTGAGGGAAAGTTGCCAGGTGGAGCTTTGCTGGAGGAGGTGTGTCAATGGGGGAGGAGGACCTTGAGGCTGATTAGTCCAGCTAGTGAGCTCCCCACCCACTTGATGCCTTCTGACTCGCCCTGTCTGCCAAGATGAAACTAACCCAGACTGTAAACCTGCAATAATCCCTTTCCTCCTAGAAGCTGCTTCTAATTTGTCAGTTATCTTTTCCCTGCAATGAGAAGGTCATTGAGACAACATTCCACCCAAGCCTCTGTGCTCCCTTGACCCAGTCATTGCAGCCCAGATAAATTCCAGACTTGACCCAGGATCTAGCTGCTGTTGGAGACTTTTCCTGAGCAGGAGCTCTCTAGTGTCCCTCCAGCACTTCCCTGGCAATAGCTGAGAGGAGCTACAGCAACTATTGATCAGCAGCCTTTGTGCTCCAAGTGTCATGCTGGTTTCCAGGATACAAAGTTGATTAACCACAGCTGTTTATCCCCCAGACAATGCTTTCAACAGGTTTCAGGGTGAGTCAAGATTCCTCAGAGGACACACAGAGAGGGAGCTGAAGGGAGGTGGGGGAGGGAGGGAAAGAAAAGAGAGAAGAGGCAAGGCGAGGTGAGGGGAGGGTAGAAAAGAGAGGGGAGGGGAAAATCCATAGGAGGAAACTTCTGGAATGCATATATGACACATGCTCAGTCTTGTGATTCTAAACATTTATTTAATTTTTTTTAATCCATATATCTATTGGTTGTCGGAATTCTTTCAAAGGCTACTGAGCTTTTATTTCTGCTACCCCAAGTCTTCGCAAAACCACAGTGCTTGACTCAGTGGTGGAAAAGTTATTATACTCATTTGCAGAGGGCCCCAGACACCTTGTTACATCTTCAGATGAGAAGATGTTTTGTTTGATGCAATGAACATTGTCGAATTAACCATTTTTTCCATGATGCTTAGAGACAATGAATTCTGGGAGTGCCTACATACTCGTGAGTACATCAAAATCATGTGAGAGTTTCTGATACCATCCTTAGAGACTTAAGTCAGAGGTTTGAGGGATGTCCCGGAGTTCCCCTTCCTAAATTTCTCAGGGGTTACAGTCCTCCCTCTGCTCTCCAAAGGTTCATTTAAAAATAATTTATTTATTTATTGGCGATTAGAGAGACACAGAGAAAAGAGAGACAGACAGAGAGATAGAGAATTGGAAAACCAGGACCTCTAGCCACTGCAAAGGAACTCCAGACGCATGTGTCACTTTGTGCATCTGACTTTACATGGGTACTGAGGATTCAAATCCAGGTCGTTAGGCTTTTCAGGCAAGTGCTTTAATCACTGCTCCATCTTTCCAGGCCCCTGATCTTCATTTTAGCACACCACTTTCTCATTCTCTTCTACCATAACAGGGAAGTCCATATACCCACAATTCCTGAAACTTCAGTCCAAGGTTTGAGGCTTACAGGCTAGGTTGAGCCACATTGAATAAATCATTGGAATTCTCTGTCACTCAATTCCTTTGCACATGGATTTAAATGCCCTCACACTGGATCCATTCTAAAGGTGTGTCAATTGTTTTAGCAAATATCTAAATTATTTCACAAGTGAGAAAGTGATTTGCTCGTATTTTCCATTCAACCATTAATAGCTAGTTTCCCTGTCTCGCTAACTTAAGATGTTCTCTCCTTTTTCTGAGCAAAATCAGCCACGTTTGTCTCCTGAAGTAGTCTTTGGGATTTGTGAAAATATGGGTTGATAAGTTTGACAAGATACAAAATTTGAATTTCTTTTTAATTCTTTAATTGGCGTGTTTGTTTATATTCTAGAAGTCCATATGGATATACTTAGAATTTTTTTTCTCAGCTAAAGTTGTTTATTTTAATCTTCAAAGTTATATCAGGCTGGTTTCTAGCTTTAGAGTAGTCCTGTGCTTCTCAAAAATCACACAACTTGCTCAAAATTCTTTGGTTTTGATTTGATTCTTTATAAGCAAATGTGAAAATACTCACTGTATTCATCACCACGTGTTATTGGGCAGGTAATTCAAACCTATTCCTGAATAAAAATAGAATTGAGCATATTTACTATTTATTCTTCCTTTCACATTTTTATAATCCTTCTAAGTTCAAGAGTTGAATATAATAAGAAAATTCATTTTATACTTTTTATCCTGCCCTCCATTTGCCCTAACTCTCTTTAAACTAAACAAAACCTAAGGCAATTTTTTGGGGGGTGGGGGTCTTGGAAAACCTGAGAAGTTTGATTTGTTCCACCTACTTTCATTCAATTGAATTTGGGTTCCTTCCCTCAGTCCAGAGTGTAAACTCTTTTCAAACACTGGCTGCTGAAAATCCAACTAAGCCAGTCGATTCAAGGGTTTCCTTGCAGAAAGAACCCTGGGGAAAAGAATTAGCAGGAATGACTCTACTGGAGTGTCTGCTCCTCGTTTTAATGCTTGCTTGTCACTTGGCAGAAATCAATGGGTCTCTTTAGCCCTGGGAAGAGCTGAGCCCAGTGATCACTGTGGGCTAAACCCCGGCTGCTGTCACTCCGACATGTGCCCTCAAAGTACCACTTGGCTCTGAATTACAAAGGACTGCATTTAGCAAAGCTTTAATTTAAAGTAGACACAGGTGACAGCTCTATTATTTTTGCACGTTCAGAAGCCTCCACACGGCTGTTTTTATTTATCTCCGCTGCCTGTGCACACATTTGTTGTAATTATTGGGTTCCGATGCCACTAAAGATAAATATTTTCAATGCATTAGCAAGGCTAAATTAAATTAAGGAAATCACACTTTACACCCTTCACCCTCCTTTGGCCCTACTTTTTCAGGAAATTATCACAACAGACAAGTCTGAGCCTCCTTTCATGTCCCCCAGAAGATTCTAGCAAAGAGGTCCCAAGTTCCTGGATTGTCCCTTCCCCATATGCCACTGACATTTTATTCTGTATATTTAACAGACCAAAAGTGATTTCTACAGTATTTATGTATATATATATATACACATATATATAAATTATATATATACATATATATAAATTATTTTTGATGAAAGGAATATTACTAAGGCATGTGCAAAAGAATCCTGTGCCAGGCTAGAGAGATGGCTCAGAGGTTAAGGCACTTGCCTCCAGTGCCTAAGGCCCCGGTTCAATTCCCCAGGACCCACGTAAGCCAGACCCACAAGGTGTGACCCTGGTGCTTTCTCTCTCTCTCTCTCTCTCTCTCTCTCTCTCTCTCTCTCTCTCTCTCTCTGTATCTCTCTGCTTGAAAAATGAATAAATAAAATATTTTTTTAAAAAAAAGAATTCTGTGCCAAGGTAAGTTTGAAGACCACTCCTGGTGAGGAACAGTGAGACAGTAACTTTCCCACAGATAACATAAGAGATCACAGGAGGGAAACAGTAAGGGCCTGATGAATTTGGAAGAGGAGAAAATATATAATAAACTGACAAAGTCAGGTGAAAAGAGAAAAGAGTATGCTTTGTTTAAGTAAAATAGCTATTTGTTATTAGATATATTAGTTGTGCAGTATACTACATTAATTTTGTTATTTATTATTTTAGTTGGCTTGTAGAGATGGAGGTCATTCATAATGATTGAGATTATTCATTCTGGCATTTTCAAATACAATTTGGTTTCATTTATTTGCATCTCCTTTTCCTATGTCCCATTCCTCCCAGCCTCTGACTTCCAAGTAGCCTCCCCACCTCTGTTGACATTTCCATGGGTCCTTTCCAGTCCCCCTCCCTTCTCCCAGCTCCTCTCCGTATCCTCATTTCAGTTATGCTTCACGTGTCGGAAGAGTGAGCCTTTTGTAAAAGGATGCTAATCAAACTTTTCCCTTCCCGTCCCTCCACTTCTCTTATTTTTCCTCTCTCTCTCCTCTCTCTCTCTCTCTCTCTCTCTCTCTCTCTCTCTCTCTCTCTCTCTCTCTTTCTCTCTCTCCAGATCTAGGGATGGAACCCACGCTAGGCAAATCCTGTGGTCCACAAAGGAAAGAAAAATAAATTTTTCAGAAAAATTCATAGGACTGAAAAAATTATATTAAGGGATGTATGTTTACATTCATGCAAATCGTAGCCTCTAATTTTTAAATATGTGTATTTATGTGGGATTGAGTGTGGGTAGGTAGAAAGGGGCTCAGGGAAGGGAGAAAGAGTTTGTAAGGAAGGGATCGGGACACCTGAGACAGGAGAGTGGAAGCAGAACACTGGGGACACGTGCTGGGCAGTGGCCCAGGCGAGAAGACAGTAGAAGGAGCACTAAGTACATATGAAAATACCACAATAAAAACCGCTGTATGCTAATTAAAACTATTAAAAATTTAGCTGGGTAGAGTGGCTACACTCAGGAGGCTGAGGTAGGAGGTCACCTTTAGCTCAAAGCCAGTTTAGACTGAAGAGTGAGTTCTAGGGTGGCTTGAGCTAGAATGAGGTCATACCTAAAAAGTAAGCCTTTTTAAAATTAAAAACATTTTAAAACAGCTCTTGTTTTTTCAGATATGTAGAGGTTGGACCTGGAAGTGTTAGATTAGAAGTTGTGACATCTGTCTCCAGAGTTTGCATTGTAGTTCCATTTGGAAAAAAGTAATGAATCTGATAATCTGACTGATATCATTGCCGTTCTAGGTTTGAGAAAAACCTGCTTTGCAGAATTGAAGGAGACTGAGCTGGCTTTATTAGTCACAATGGTGTCCTTTGTAACCACGGTGTCAACATGAACTGTGGCTTCTCCTGTGGTCTTAGTCATTGGTGATGAGCCCCCTGCAAAGAAAAAAAAGAATCATGGCATTGATTCAACAGTATTTGGTGAAGTTAGACTACAAATTCCTCCAGAATATAGAAAATAAAGCATATGTAGAAGCATAAAATATTTAATTACTGGAGAGATAGTTGATGCATGGTGGCAGTTGATGTTTCGGGACCAGATAAAAACCGCAAAAAGAAAAATCTTTTATTTATTTATTTATTTATTTTTAATCTTTTATTTTTTAATAAAAAATAATTTGTGATAAAAGGTTTCTTTTACACTTGTCACCCCAATAATTAAGAACTATTTCCTTTGCTAGTATTCACCACATGCACATGGGAGATATCAGGACCAATTTATGACTTGTGTGCATGTGACCATCAGGGTTTCCAGTGAAATGGCAATGCCAGCAGCCAAGCATGTTTATATATTGTGACCACGGTGGGTTTGTCTGGTCTAGGGTGGAACCACTTTTACCTATTTTGCTTTTGCCTAAGGTCAGTCATTTTTCTTTTCTTTTCTTCCATTTGTGAGTCTTACAAGGGACATCTCATTTTCCTCACTAAAACACTTTGCTTGACATCCATCCACCTGTAATAAATGATACGTAACTCTTGTCCTGATATGGTTTCTGAGCCAAGGAAATCAGCACTGGGACTAAGCCCTTGGGGGTGAGTTCTCTTCCTGGGGGAAGTGTTCTCATGGGCTCAGCCATTCAGCCACTGCCACCACCTCATTAGCTAAACATACACTGTCTTAATTCCTTAATTTGTACATTTTGGGGGTGGGACACATGGCAGGTGATAATAGAGGTTATTAGCTGTTATGCTTGTTAAAACAGTTGAAGATATACTTTAACACATTTTAATAATCATTGAGGATACCCTTGAATAAAATCAAATCTTTTAAATGAAAGCTTTTGAAACTCCACGAGAGTCAAAATAAGGTATCAGTTTTCCCACCGTTATATAAAAGCTTGATTTCCTTGATTTCAAATCTGAACTTTTATTTCAATTGAAAATAAATATTTAAAGACTTAGTAAACACTGGAAACTCTTGTTGTTTTATCCTTTTGTAGATTATTATGGAACAGTTACATTGTTAGACAGGTACATTTTTATAGACAGTTACATTGGTCCTGTTAATATGTTCCTTCTCTTTTTTGTGTCCTCTACTGAGCCCAGCCAAAGTGTGTGTCCTTTGTCAGATATCTTTCCTCTAGTCCCACTTCCCACCCAAAGCTCTTCTCGACCTAAATTAGCAAACTTGTGTTTGGATGTTGGAAGTAGTCCAATTTTCCAGCTGATGAAACTTCCTAACATATTAGTTTATTTTCTTTTATAACAACAAAAAAAACCATTGCGATGCTGATACTTTCTAAATGAAAATGTTTTATTTAGTTCACAGTTCAGTTCCTGGCATTGGCTCCTCTCTGGTGAAGACCCCATGACAGATGGTGTCTCACAGACAATAAAGGGAAGAGAAGATGTCAGAGTGTGGGGAGAGACTAGCCTTACTTTTTGGTGAGAGCACTTTCATACCATCATTTAGAGGACTAAGCTGCAACAAGAATTCTTGGGGGACACAATGAGATCACACAGCATCATTGGAGCCAGTAAATCATGGATGCTCTCTTCCCCTAGTACCTCAGTTAACTTGATATTGGAGTAAGTTTCAGTCTAGTTTATGGGACACTACTAGTTCTAAGACTACTTTACACATCACACAGACCTTTCTTCTGCCAAAACAAAGTGTTTATTAAAATGTATTTGACCATGTCCTCTATGGTAAACAAGAGATCTGACAGGGAGCTAACTCCTTTGAAAGGTTTGGAGCCTCCAGATAGATACAAATAAGATGAGGGAAAAAAATAGATGCATGTTAAATCATGGAGCAGCAAAGGGGATACTTTATGGAAATGAACTTGCAAGATAATAATTTGAATTTGACAAGGTGATAATTAAAGTCCCCAGATAGAGCTCGTCCACATCTGTATGCCTCTCGGTAAGGTTGGTTAGCATATTTCCTGCTACCAGAGAATACTAAAAAATATTCATGGGATGTAAAACTGAAAATGATTATTCATTTCAATTTGTATAATAAGTGCAACAAAATGCACTGCATACAATATCACAGAAGAGACACAAGTCCATATCATACACATTTTTAGAACCCAGGTGGGACCTTTGCTGTCAACTTGTGTTTTGAATTTTCAAGACTTAAGGATGGATTGCCACTTTTTACAGTTTGAGGAAAACTTGGTGCACATGTTTTTTTTTTTCTCCAATAGAAAAGTGGAAGTCAATGTCCAGAGAAGAGGTCATAAAAAGTATCATATACCACGCATGTGCGTGTGCACACACACTCATATCAATGAACTCCACATGCTTCACCTTCAGACTTTTCAGTGACCCAGCATATTCCTTGCTTCAAAATTATGTTTTATTGTAATTTAATTTTAATTTTGACATTTGTGTGAAAAAGTGTTTCAAACATGATGATAAAAATAACCTTTATGCAAATTTGGAAGAGAGCTGTTAAGTATGCCCACACACCGTGGGTAGCAGATGAGATGTTCAGGAATGGCCTTGAACCGTGTTGACCTATACCTAGAATATTTCCTGTCATATGGAAGTTTCATGCACAAAAATGAGTGATTCAGCAGAGAAATGCATTGTAGTGCCTCACACCTACACAAGGGAATAAATCCTGATCAAGAAAGACTTTTGGGAGCCGAATATCTCCTACATTGATGCTATTTTATGTACTAACAGAGATTATGTTCATGGCTTTGAATAAAATCTCCAGTTAGAAAGACTCCAGAGACTATCACCATGGACTATGAAGGCCCCCTGTGGCTCAGAGCCAGGGGTGAGGCTATGGTTTGGAGCTGAAGGTACCCTCCAGGTTCCATAAGGTAAAGACCTTGTAAACATTATGGCAGTTTGGGGAGGCGGAATTCGTATGGGTGGTTGAGACCTGGTTAGGGGAAGCTGGGATTGCTGAGAAGGAGACACTAGGCCCTTTCTCTCTTTGATTCCCAGAAGCCATGAGGGAAGAAGCTTTCTTTGCCAAGCGCTTCCATGATGTGCTGTCTCTTCACAGACACAAAGAGAATGGGGCCAAGGGAACTGGATCTCTGAAACTCTGAATCCGAGTATATCTCCCCTCCCAAAAAGCAACTACTTTCAGTACTTGGTTGTGTTAATGGAAGGCTCAGACAGGTTATCAACAGAAGGCAATGATATTCTCTATGGGAAATGATGTTTAGAATATGAGACAAAGGAAACATGATTACATAAAAGGAGCACCACTTGAAAGAAACCTTTAATGTGAAATCGTGTTGAAATGGAGGGAAAATGATAAAATGAAAGTCTTGATAAGTCCATGCAAGAATATCCATTCTACTTGAAGAAAGTCAAAATGAAAGGAAGAGAAGGATGGATGTAGGAGAAGGGAAGAGGTAAGAAGCGAGGAAGGGAGAAAGAAGGAAGAAGAGAGAGAGTGGGAGAGAGTGAGAACAACAGAAACAGCAAGTGTGTGGAGGAAGACGTAAGTTTGACCAGTGAATAGACGGGCATTTGACAAACATTGTAGAAGAGCTATTCAACTTGAAATCCACACCTGAACAAGGACAGTTAAACTTGACCTGAAAGCATCCTGTTGCTGGAGCCAACCCTGCCGCTGGACTGGAGGGAATTCAACACCCTTTCCTCAATGACCACAACAGTCACCCCAGCCTCCTAGATTCCAGATTGCATACAGGTTTCTATATTATTGGAAATCCTTTCTGTTCTATTCATGGGGAATTAATTATGAAACAGCCTTTTTGTTTTTCTATCTTTTAACTCATTTTTATATACTTTCTCCTTTTTATTTTTTGTAAAAGCTTAGGTTTTACTTTATGTGTTTCAACTACCTGTCAATGTCTACGAAGTTGCATTGTCATCTGCTGGTCAGCATCTTGGGCCACCATTCTGCGGAGGCTCCAGAACCACCCAGAGCTTGTGTCCCCTGCTGTCAGCCACCTGTCTGTCTTAGCGGCCTCCAGGGGACTCCATTGACATAGCCAGACAGAAATTGGTCTGTTCCATAAGTGAGTTTTAAGACAACTATGCCTGTGGAGAAAATAGGACAGAAATGGTTTCCCGTACTTTGGAAGTCTTGGTTTTATCTCAGAGTCTCTTTACTTATTTAAGACATCGTTTTTCTTACACTCACTTTTTCTCCTACCACAATCTGAGTTCACTTTGCAATGTAAAAGTGCAAGCTATTTCTCTTATCTCCACTTCTCAGTAATAGAGACAGAGCTGTTCTGGACAGTGTGGCCTGGCTAAGTAGCTCTTTGCTTCCTCAACTCCAGAGAGGGAAATTTAAGCAGATCTGAATGACACCACACTGAGGTGGGCGGGGAAGGGCTTAGGAACATGTCCTATAGAAGTTCCAGTGTTATGGAGTCCAAAGTATTGGTTGTCTTATTTTCTGGGAATTGTACCAGATTCAGGAGAAAAATGACTGATATTAATCTTACTAAATGAAGTTAGGGGCATTTCTCTGGTATTTTTCCTATATCTTTATTGTTGTTGTTGGTGGTTTATTTATTTATTTATTTAGGCTTGTGAATAGTAGAATGAATTTAATGTGTGGGTGATATAATTTCGTGTTTAATTAATTACATTTTTACAAAATAATTTAAATGATATCCTTTGTATGAAATATTCAACTTTTATGTTTCAATTTTCTTTGTTCATTAATTATTTTAAAATGGGCCATGGTAGTTCACGCCTATAATCCTAGCTCTTGGGATGCTGGGGTAGGATGGTTGACATGAGTTTAAGGCCCATCTGGGTTACAGAGTGAGTTTAGGCAGAGTGATTTCTAGGCAGAGTGATTTCTAGGTAAGCCTTGCTAGAGTGAGATCCTGCCCCCCAAAACATTCTTATTATTGCTATAATTGACTCTGACTCTCATATATGTATATATAATCTACATTAACATGTCTCCATTTTTATGCAAAATATTACTGAAATCCTTCAAACTGAGTTTTTAGCATTATTCTATTTTTTTTCCTTTGGCATAATTGAATGTTTTTGTTATATATCTTACATCAAATTTTCTCTGAAATTTGACTAAGGACTCAGGGTTGCTCTGAACACTCACCACCCTGTGGTTATTTCACAACTTCAAAGTTATCTCTGCAATTATCCTTGGGTATAACCTAATGGCTCATCTTACAACCTAGGGAGGCTCAGATCATCACTTGGCATTTTTGAACTCCTTCTTAGGAATACACCCTTCTTAAGCTCTTTACATTTTACTTACCATCTGCCTCCATCTCACCTCCAACCTAATTCTTTGTAGAATTAACCATTTTCCTGCCCTTCTTTGCTCTTACAGCTCTGGCTCTGTTGAGTGTATTCATATAAGTGAACCATGGATGGGCTCATTTCACAAGGAATCCTGAAAAGCAAAACCCACCAACCAGGTCATAAGCAGAGATGTCTGCTTCTATGGTCATAGGTGTGGTTCTCACTTACCTGGCTTGATGCTTAGTTGCTTTAAAATGTCCCTGCATTGCTCAATACTTTGGCCTCCCCACTGATTGAAATATTTTGCAACAGAGGGTCCTACTGAGACTTGACCACTCAATATTGCCCAGACTGGTGTCTAGAGGTAGGGAAAGGCATGGATGACAAACAGTGACAAGGTCCTTTCCAAAGAGGTAGCATAAGGAGGGAAATTGCTGGTTGTACAAATACAAAAGAAAATAGCAGAGAAACGAAAAGGCAGTACGTTTTTCCTCAGGGACATGGTAGTTTGACAACCCAAGGCATGAAACATACCTGGTTTATTAATAGAAAGTATTTTTTCAGTGCTAGCAGAGTGGCATCTTGGGAAACTCTTGCTCAGAGAAAGTATGTTTGTGGTAAATATCAAAAGCACTGACATAGGAAGCTAGCCCTCACAGCATGCACAATCCACGAGGGTAAGTACTCTGGAATGAGTTCAGCTTAAAAAACTGTGCAAAGACAGTAAATACTGCCCACTAGGCCCCGCCCTTCAGTCTCTGTCTGCACAGGATGGCACATTCACCCCTTTGCCAGGTGACATTGCTGAAGTCTGGTGGTGACAGCCTATTACTATCTCTCCACCACTAGCTCTCCTCTGGGTTTTTGCTGACATAAGGCAGGTAGATATGGCCTGAGCTCCTCATGGGTCAGGGCACAAATCATGTCTTCACATGAAGATCAGCTGACCCACACCGACCCCCTCAGCCGAGCAGAACAGACCCTGGCTCACCAGAAGCCAACAGCTCCACGTGTGAGAGTGGACAGGCTGGACCAGAGCTGCTGGGCACCTGAGGCCATGCCACTAACTGCTCTTGGCGGTCACCCAGTCAGAGCTGCGTTTAAAGGGGAAAAAGCAAGCTCTTGGTCTGGCCATGGAGGGATGCTGTGTTAGGAGAGATGCAGCACACATGCACCAACCCTAGGAAATCAAAGGGTGAATGCAGCAATGAGCTGCAGACCCCAGCCAACCCCCATGCCTCGCTGCAGGGCAGGCGGCAACTCAACATACCAAGTTGTGTGGCGTATCAGACGTTTGCAGGGATGCTCAGAAACCCCATAAAAGACTCGATTTTCTGCTGTAATACACAAAGGCACATGAGCTATTACTGGTTAGGCATTAAAGGGAAGCATGACCCACCCCTGGAGGCTGAGTGAGTGTGAGACACCTGGTTTCCATTCATCTAAATCTCTACACAGGACGCGCCAACCTTCTAAGCACAATGGAAAGTAGCATATCCAATCTATTAAGCACAGTGCTTCTCAACTCCTAATACATAGCATGTCGCAAGCCTGCCACAGCCGCTAAGGTTTATTCTGCTCTTTCCATAGCTTGGACCGGGCCAGCATTTTTCTGAGGTTTTACCCGATTGAAAGAATTATCAGATAAGTTATCTTACCATCTCTGTTTAATAACTGAGTAAATTGTGGCTTAGAAAAGTTTAGTAGCTAGACCAAAATCTACCAGCAAAAATGACTGTGTAGTTTATTTCCTATATAACATGCCTTTGATATTTTTCTTTTATCCCTGCTTTGTACAGATGTAACCAAAGCATTGTATTGTTTGAAGGCAAGATGGTACCCTGAATATAAAGGTATTGTATATCTATATCTATATATGGTATGTGAATATATACATACATGAGTCTGTATGGAAAAATATATACTATGATTTTATATATTAGTTACAATAAAATTTGGTCTATTATTGGAAAGAACAATGAGACACAATATGCCTTAATGAGGTCTAAAAGTCATAGACATACTAGACTAGTTTGTGAATTACAACTTTGAATGTGTTAGTTCATTTTAAAAATGGGCTTGTTCTTGTCATTTAGTTCATATCTATGTAAATCAGATATAGAAAGATATATGCTCTTACTGAAAATTTTATATATTAATAAAAGGAAAACTTGTTATATCTCTGGTACTCAGTTTTTTTGAAATTCTGAAATGGAGAGTATTAAGATGAAATACAGTTTGAATATAAAATTCTTTATAATTAAAAAAGCCTACTCTAGCAATTCTAGGAAAGTGTTTTGTATTCCCCTTGGTCTGCCAGCAGTGACCACATGGAGGGGGACCTCCCTGAAGCTTCACTGTAGCTTTTGTTTTTTGACTAAAGACAAAAGTCTGATATTAAATTATTTTGTGTCTTTAAGAAATATTTTTATTTACTTATTTGCAAGCAGAGAGAGATAGAAAGAAGAAAGACAGACAGGCAGAACAGGCCACCAGGGCCTTCAAGTCACCAGATGCATGTGCTACTTTGTGCATCTGGCTTTCTGTGGGTACTAGGGAATCAATCCAAGGTCATTGGGCTTCACAGGCAAGTGCTGTAACCATTAACCATCTCTCCAGCCCTGTATTTTGTTTGCATTTTCATTTTATTTTATTTTGTTTGCATTTTTAAAAAGTGGACAGATAGTAGGTTAAAAAATAACTTCTGTAATACTCAGATTAGAAGCCATTATGGGGCTGGACAGATGGGTCAGCAGTTAAGGCCCTTGTTTACAAGGCCTGAAGACCCGGGTTCCATTCCCCAGCATGCAAGTATGATGTGCAAAGTGGCACGTGCATCTGGAGTTCATTTGCAGCAATTGGAGACCCTGGGGTGCCAATACACACATTCTCTCTCTCTCTCTCTCTCTCTCTCTCTCTCTCTCTCTCTCTCTCTCTCTCTTTCTCTCTCTCTCTCTCTCATCATCTATCTCCCTATCTGTCCATCTCTTTCACTTTCTTTGTATTTCTCTACTTGTGAATAAATAAGAAAAAAACTTTAAAAGAAGCCATTATAGTTCTTTCTCAGAAACAAGAAGGGTCAGAAATCAGTTCAGTGTGTAAAAGATCTTGCCACACAAATACGAGGATATGAGTTAGATTCCCAGAACCCACACCAGAAAGTAAAATAAAATAAAATGCTGAGCACGACTACACTTGCTTATAACATTACTGAGGGCATAGATGAAGGAAAATCAAGGAGCTTGCTGGTCAGTCTTTCTGTGAGCTGCAGCTTGAGTGAGAGACCCTGTCTCATAGAATGAACTGAGGAGTGATAATGTGGCTCACATCTGGACATATGTCTAACTCTCATAAACTGTGCACAGACCAAAAATTCAAAGATCATAACCTAAGGATTAAATCAAATATATTATAAACTTTTTATTTACAGATTCCATAAGTATAGATGATAAGCCGTAAAAATTCCCTCCCCATCCCCCATTGGCCCTCTCTCAAATCCAGCCTCCATCAAATCCCCCCCACTTAGTCTCTTTTCTTGTAACGTCATCATATTTTCCTTCTATTATGAAGGTCTTGCATAGCTAGCATCAGACACTGAAGTCGTGAATATCAATGCTGTTTTGTGTCTGGAAGAATGCAGGAAAACATTTTTTAGGAATGAAATTTGGTTCTCTTATAAAGCTATGCAATATGAATAAGCCACTTTCCCTGAAACCCCAAAATTTATCACATGAGGCTAAAACCAAACATTCTTTTGATGTTACTCAGTTGTTTTATATTTATCATATGAGAAACTGCTTTTATTTACAACCATTTAATTTGACAGAAAGTAAATTTCATTTGACTTAATGGCAATTTCATAGACTGAAATAGGCTTCATAGGCTGAAGTTTTGGGGTCATGAGTTAATCTGTATACACATGAAACTTTCAGCACTGGTAAGGGTCTATATATTCTATGCCTCTGATATATATTTATTTGTGAGTACACACATTTTTTATGATTGTGTTTGAACATAATATGTATATACATTTTAAGCTACATACAGACAGATTTTCATTACATATAACTGTATATACACTCAAAACAAAGAATTCCAATTTTAAAATAATATTTATTTATTTATCCCTCCTCAGGAGGACTCTCATAACTGGCTGTATCAAACATGGTTTCCAGAGTGACTCTAAGCAACTGTCTACCAGTGGAATCTGCCAAAGGGACCCTCTCTTTTGCCATGTCAGTTGAAAACAGAAAAGAACATTGGAACATTGGAAAAGTACATTGACAAAGGTCAGAGAAGATGTGAGTATTCTGCTTGATTAGCTGGCTTGGGTGTCTGTCTCCCTAAGTTCCAGAAGCCCCCAGGAAGGAACTGGAGTTTCATGGGATTCTTCACCATGGTGACCCATCCACCAGGACAGCTTGTTCATCAGCCTCCAAGGACACCACTGGTCACAGCTCTCATCTAATGTAATCCAGCCACTCACCCATGTCCCCTCAAGAAGTTCACTTCTCCCATGATCTGGGCAAAGGTATTCTCCTCTGGTGTGTACTTCTGCTATTGGCAATTATGTGCCTGACTTTGAAGTCCACCACACCTGCATGTGGGTATCGGCTGGAAATAAGGTTGAAATACCATGAATCCATTTCTGAAAGAAAGCATATTAGTGCTTCACTATAACACGTGGATGACTGGCACTCTTCTGAAGTACAAGCTGAGAGGTCTGTGTTGGTATTGGTGAATTAATCCGCTAGTCTCTTACCTAAAGATGGGCACAGGTTTTAGTGTTGTGCAATGTATTCTCTGAAAATTACCTCTCACATGTTGGATGCTTACCAGGTCCTGTAGAAGACTAATCATCGAGAGGGGATTTCATGTTTTCAGCTGCACACATGACCAGGAAATTCTAGTCAGACTTGGTATAAGTCTGAAGCAGAGCAAGGATTTATATGAATCCTAGAAATTATCTCAGAATTGAGGACGCTTATCTGCAATGTCTGCAAAGCTTACATTGGACAAGACCAGCTTAGTTGAAAGCCTAAAATGGTGCATTGCTATGGCATTAGTTATTAGCAAATCCTATCTGATTTGTCACGGGGTAAAACTAATTTTTAAAAAATACATATATTTAACATTATCTTCTAAACAAATTGCCAGAGCATTTTTTAGCAGAAAAAGATAGGAAGACTTAATATGAACACAGGACATTTTTGAAAGAAGAAAGTTCAATTAATAAAGCATTCTTTTTTCAATTGACAAACCAGGACCTCCAGAGCTAAATGAATTCTCCATGGCCAGACAGCTAGAAAACACTGAAGCAGGTTCAGCTCCAGGCAGCTGGCTACAGAGCTGATGTTCTGTAACATGACATCTGGTTATGTGCCTATTACTAACCACAAAGGTTTGAACCCAGAGTTTTATGTATATTAGGTAGGCATTTTGCCCTAAGCGATATCTCTAGCCCTGAAAAACATCCTTTTATTCATTATTTTTTTTAATGAGCTCAGATGTCACCTTTTACCAAAAACTTCCTAGGCACACCAAAGTAGTCCCACCATCACGTAGTTCCTCCTGTCATTCCGGAGAGAGCCCTTTGCATGCAGTGCACGCTGATAGCAGGATTCTCCCTCAAAGGACTGATGCCCTGGGCCTGGCTGTGTACTTGATGTCTCTGCACCCCAGTAAGGGGTCAGGGTCCTCCTTGCCAGAGAAAATGAATGCTGATGCTTTCTGAAATCTTACCAAGATAAATGAAACCATGTTGAGCGAATGTAACTTCTTGGTGTAAGAGATACCCATTATACTATTTCCAAAAGTCTTGTACCCTTGGTTGGGTTGGGGGGCGGTTCTGGAATGAAGACCTTTTCTTCATATTATTCTAACAGCATGGCCTCCCTGGCCCCATCTTTGCAAGAGAATTATCATTAAATATGTTTTCCACTCTTCTGATAAAATAAGCAGGGTTTCATTGTGATGTATCAGCCACTGTCATTTCAAAAGCGAATTTGTTCTGGGAAATACTGAGTTAGAACCTCTGTGGAGAAACACAATAGAGTATTTTGAAATAATTGTAAAGCAAAACAGATAATCAAGTTTTCAAATTCTTTGAAATGTATATGTAAAATGTTATGTGCCTAGGGGTAAATAAAGAGAGAGTTAGTGGCAGTCATTACTCCTTAATGTCCCAATTACAGATAGCATTGTGTGTGTTTATTACAGAATCAGGAAAGGATGAAAAAGGTTATAATCATGTTAATAATTTGATTTGCTTCATTCATCTTTTTTGAGTTATCTTTTCATAAAATTAGATACAGTGTTATTTCTTTTTGTAAAGAGGAATGCTTTATGTAAGGAGAATCTTTTCAATTTAATCAATGCTGACTAGAATATTATTCTAGAAAAAAAAGAAAAATAACAAACCCAGAAGGTAGGCAGGTTAGGGCATGGAGAAGAAACTGCTGAAGAAGACCAGATTCAAATTATTAGTTGCCAGAAAAATATCTATTAGCTCTTTATGATTTTAGATGTCCCTCTATTAGTGTCCAAAATACAGCCATTTCCAGTGATTGATAAGCTCCCAGCTTTTAAGCTGGTTCCTATCCATTAACTCTGCTCTTTCCCTGTTAAAAATCTGAAGCTGTCAGACTGAAGTCACATGATCTGCTATGTTCTTACCAGATCCCAAGTGTGTCCCTGGGGGTAGCTAACCTCTCTGTCTCTCTCTGCATGGCCCCCTGTTGGCAGGGGCCATTCCATTTACTCAGTGGGAAAAGCTGAAATAGACACCCAGCAATCACAGGATCTGTGTTTAACCCGTCTTTGATGATCGCTTTCCTCTGAGTACTTTACTTTTCAGACCAAGCCTAATGGGGCTGCTTGGAATTCGTCATTTTCTATGACTTACTTAAAAATATCTCCGAGCTGTGTTTCCCAAGTTGACGAAATGATCATTTAGTTTGTATTCGTGTTTACTGATGATTAGGCACTTCCTTCCCTGTAGTGATTGATTTTTTTTGTGTGTGTGTGCTACAAGACATTTTTTCTTCTTTACCTTGAAATAGTTTTAATTTTCAACTTATCACATTTAGCTGTATTTGTTATAAGTGAATGAGGGAGGCGTCAGACACAAGAAATGACTTCTAAAAATGTAAATTCAGAAGAGACTAATATGAAAAGTGATTGTCAGAACTATGTCTTACAGGACACAGAACTTCCCGGGCTCTTCTTATAAATCTATGGGATAAATCACATTAATCCCTGCCTCTCTTATCAGAATATTATTATATAAATTAGATCTTGTGTTTTTTTAAGGTTTTAACAAAAAATATCAAAATAAAAGCTGGAGAAAAGAATGAAAATAAAGAATATACTAGAAGAACATATAAATAAAGAGAAATAGAAGCCAGCCTATTTGCAGATTTTTCTGAATGTGGAAAAAAATGTTGATTGAATAATGTGACTCAGCAATTTCAGAATCAGCAAGCAAAATGGCAGCATTTCCTTCATTCCCTGGGGCTCCTGGCCTTCCCCAACTGCCTTGCTATCTCTCTTGTTCTCTTAGCCTAATTCCCAGTTATTCTCACCCAAAAATCTGAAGTCATTGCAGTTGGGGTCTTAGCAGACTTAGTGTACCCTGAAGTGGATTTGGTAAGTCGACTTTTTGTACAGTGTGGAGAGAGTCAGAACTAGCTGCTAATGGGTACAGAGTGGATGAAGTTGAACCACCATCTTGAATTTGGGTCTGCATCCAAGGAATACTGTGTGTAAATGTTTATGTATGAAAATTAAACAATGAACATATTGTACTTTGTACATAGCCACTATGTAGATAAATGAACCCAGAGAGTATCAGAAAAATGCATATGTAATATGGATATTGTGAACTTGGAGACAGTTCTCTGAGAAAGCATTTGTAGGGATGAGCATCTAAATCCTAGGAAACAGGTAGAATTTGGGGAGCATTTATGCCAAGGAGAGACAAGAGCAAAGAGAACATGATTACTTAGAGGAGCCAAAGAAACTTGTCCTCCAAATACAGTAGAGCTCACAGGAAAGCTCCGGTTGGAGAACTGGTTAGTGTGGCACAATTAGACCATGAAAAATTCCAGAGCAGTAGGCTGAAAGCAATAAGCAGGCAATGAAACTGGGGGGGAATGTCCCAGTCAGATTTGCTGTTTCAAAGACCATCTGCACCCCGATGCACAGTGGAACACAAGGGGACTCGAAAGGCTGTGGATGACATAGAAGATACGGCAGGTGGCCCTTCTTGAAGAAATGTCTTGTATAATGTAATTCCAACTCATTTTTACAGCAAAAATACATTTTGAAGGATCCAGAAGACCCAAAGATATTTTAAATGGACAAAAATACAACTATTCGTTTAATATTTGATGGTTTCAAAGTATTGCTCTTCTGAGTTGCCTTTATGAATGAAGGATTCTATCCAAACATGGAAATGTCTTTTGACTTTCTATTTGAGAATGAGCATGCCTGCCTGTGCATACGTAGAGGAGAGAGAGAAAGAGGTGGGGATCTCATTTGCACTGGAACCCAACAGAGCAGGCACTGTGCTGGGCTGGCAGGGGCTGGGCTAGGAGCACTGTCACTCAGGAACTGAGAAATGCTGAGGGCGTCAGACACCTCTGCTAGCTGTGCCTCTTCACAGTCCCCATCAAGAAGAAAGCCACAGTATGCTACCTCAAACAGCTTAGACACAAGCATCTCTTGTTATTTCCTCCACCCACAGGATCTAAATGGGAGTCTAACGTCATTAGAGACCTTCTAACCCTCACCATTGCTGGTCTGGTGTTTTTCCATATTGTTGGATAATCTTTCCACAGAAGGACCTCTCATAAAGGAAGGGAATTTTTCCTTAAAATGCTCCTGTTTGGATGTGGAAAGGGCCACAACTCTTCACATTGTTTTATTATTATTATTATTATTATTATTATTATTATTATTATTATCTCGGTTGTGTGAACAGACCATGTGTTCTCCAATTCTCACTGAGAAGTGAGGTTACTGTGGTATCTCCACAGGTTATGAGTTGTGAGAACAGTGGTCAGTCATTGTGGGAGGGAGGAAATGGCTCTGTAAATCCTCCCCACCCTGTGGAACTCTTTCCAACCCCCTCTTTGAGCCTTGGCAGGTGTGCTATAAGTTGTTGAACTCTCAGCAGCTTCCAGAATCCCCCTTTGATAGATATGTTTGACAGTCCTCAGTGTCTGTCACCATCCACCTGGTGCAGGTTGTCAGGCTTGTGATGAGAGTAGCACTCATACTTAACGATTTCTCCTCCATGGTGACGCCTGGACCCTGGCTGATGTAGGAGAAGTGGTTCATCTCATGAGAAGGAGGAGTCAGCTCTCTTGTTTTGTTGTCATATTGATGGATTTTGGATCTCCCTACTCTTTCTGTGTTCTCTAAAAGAGGAAAGAGATTCTATAACCCTTTAATGCAGGCTGCTCTCACGCTTCCTTGGAGACTGTTTTATCTGGCTTTTGTCCTGCTGCCAAGATGACCAAAGCAGCAGAGCTCTCTCCTCCTGGCCTCCTTGTTCCATCAGAAACTCATGTTCTTCTATTAAATGGAGATGGGGGATTTCAAGGAAAGCATAACAGTGACTTTTGTCCCTTTTAAAGAACCTGGACTCCTTCATCAATACAAAGCCCAGCACCATGGGACTACATATGTGGGCCAATGCTGTGTTTTCAGAACTCACATTTCATCCTTGGCTTGGAAAGTGGCTTTGCCTGAAGGGTCTTTCATTCTGTTTGTGTTCCTACAATCTCAAGACAGCTATCCTCATAGGTCCCAAGTCCACAAGGCCTTTAGGAGTAGAAATCTTTTAGTTTCCTTAAGCAAGATTTGGAGAATATGTGATTTTTTTAATCAGTCCTTAGATTGCTTTAGCTTAACTTTTGTAGAAATAGATTTTCTTCATCTTAGATCTTCAGTGCACAGAGGAGAGTCACTTCCCCACATTTAGCGGCCTTACTTCTGTGAAGGGTTATTATGGATGTGGGTTTAAGAGAAATACAACATTAAAACAACTAATGATAAAATATTTATGACACTCTCATGAGTAAAGGCTCTGTATTATATCTGTGAGAGAAAGACCCATGGGTCAACAATTAGAGAGATAAATGACCTGATATTCACAAAATGATTGCTCATCTTAAGGGCAAATGTAAGCAGATGAAAAAACTAACCACTTCCTAGTGATTTGTTTATACACAGAAATACCATCTAAAAATGAAAGGGAGTAAAATGAATATACAATGATAAAATGAATGCAGATGTCTACTTATTTGTTCTGCAAGCCTATACAATCATTTGGATTAATTAATACTATTTTCAAAAATGTATTATTTGAATTTCTTAGGCTATTTGAGTTTATAATTAAATACAACTTAATCATGAACAAACATTTAGAAATAATGAAGGCAATAACAAGAGGCCTGTTAGGGATTTGAAGATACCATGATGAAGCCAGGGGCCCCAAAGAGATTTGTTCTGGGGTAATATATGCATATCTTTATATTGTCATTAGATAGTTCCTAAAGCCTGTAAAGTCACGAATGCAACATTTTATAAAAGTAAAATCTCATATCTATTATGTACTGTTGATTTATCCACAAAGTTAAAAATAAGAATATTTAAATCTAATCATCATAATAATTATTTTATTTTCTACAGCCGCATATTAACTTTAAGAAATGTCTTAAGTTCGAAGAAGTTGAGAAAATGAGTTAGTATTTTCTTTGTTCCTTTTTAGACTGATTTCTTAAGCTTTTATTAACTTAAGAACGATTCTTGTTCTTTCACAGAAAAATACCTGTGGAATTCAAAAGTCAAACACTACAGGTAAATATTTTTTTCTAAATTTCAGTTTTAATCATGTCTTTTCACTGCTTTTGACTGGCATTTATATTGCTTTCCACATGGGATAATTGTTCCTTGTTTAAAACCCTCTTAATTTCTAAGCAGAAATATTGGATTATTTTCACAATGACAGTTGGGGAATTTCGTGAAGACATGAACATCTTTTTCTCTTCTTTGAACCCTTACTGAAAACAAGTTTCTGCATGTCATCTGTGTATTTCCACAGCAACCAAGCTGGCTCTACAAATCCTTCACACTGTCACTCAAAAGGCTATCAACTGAGGAGGAGGGTAATGGGGGCAGGAAGTCTCCCTCAGGGTGGCATTTCCCAATTACACCTCTGTGTCTTGTCTGGACTCATCAGCCTGCCAGCCCAGTTCCTGCGTGGCTAAACCACTGAGGAAGGCAGGACCCCACACCAGGATAACCCTCACTGACATGCAAAACACCCTAGTATAGAAAAAGAGATCAAATACTGCAGAGAGAAAGCGAGATGCTTGTCTGGATAGGTGGTCTTAATGTCTGCTGGTTAGGAAAACAGTTTTAATCAGAAAAGATAATTTTTGTTAATTATCAATCCAAGCATAATACCAAAATAGCATCCCTTAAGCAAACACTATAGAAAATAAAATGTGACTTCAAATGCACTTGTTCTGGAATATAAAATATTGACTTTCTGAACATAGGCGCTTTTTTCTCTAACTATATAAAGAGATGTTTATATTTCACTGAAGACCGGGGTAACATTTATACCACATTCGTTTTGCAAACACCTAAATTTCATTATCTGCCATCCACCAATAAACGGAGAAATGAGAAAAGTTTTAAATGTAAAATGTACAGTTTCAATTTTGTCTCAGGCAACCATGGAAGTGGCTTTTTTGTATATTTGTATAACACAATAAAAGTGTAGCCTATAGCCAAAGGGAGTGTATAACGTTTCCCCTGGCACAGCTACGATTTCTGACGCTGCTAAGAGAATATTATATTTGCACACTGAGTACATATACACGTCTTCAACATGTGTTAATACTAACATTTATTTCGTTTTCAGTCATGTATGCAGATAGGTGCTTTATTTAATAATGTTAGTTAACATTTCCCTTTTTTTGTAAATAATGATAATATAATTTGAAAAGTCTGGCGCAAATCCCAGACTTAGGTCAAGCTAATATATGGATATATTTAGTCCTGTTAACTGTTTTATTGGACTTTGGTATTCAATGACTTTTTCTAACAAGAATGCTTTTCATGTTATAAAATCTAAAAATGACTTTAAAATGAAATTTTGTTTAGTTTTTTAAAATCTTTCAGTCTAATAAGAACGTAGATCTAATTTAGCAATTCTAATTGCTGCATATGTATATTTTGGATAATGTGGAAGGTTTACAATTACATTGGGCATGAAGAGTTGTTTTTATGTTCTTATTTCCTAGCATGGAATGTTTTTTTTATTATTACATTTGGTTGTCTCAGGACTTAGAGAAAGCCAAAGTGTGCATCCACAATTAAAAAGCTAGTAATTACAGACTTATAGCAGCTCCAATGAATCTAACTTGCTTCCCCTAATATTATTGGCTTGCTGAAAGCTCTAAGTTATATCACCATCTTCTGTGACCGGAGATGGTAATTTCATGGTTACCATAGGCTTCATTATTCTTGCTGTGTTGATCTTTGTTTATCTTTCTCACTTTTTTCAGAATTTTCTGGTTTGCCCCTCTTTCACTATTATCTAAACTAGACATGTCCCCACACATGTAAAGGGAAAAACAGGAAAATAAATAGGTTAATTAAAAAAATTTCTCCATATCAGCTACAAATTGGCAAGCCTTCCCACTCAGGAGGAAGCAAAGGATGACCTTGACATTGAGCTCTTCAGTCTTAGTTCCAGATAATATTGTCTACTGTCATAAATGGCCTTTCTGTGCTGTACAGTGTTATAGTAGTATGACGTTGGAATATATGAAATGAAGCCAGTCCCACTGAGAACTGACTTTTCATTTGTAATCAATACAGTCATATTGTGGAGGATCCATATGGAACCCTGCAGAGAAGGACGGGATGAACAAGGGACCCATACCCACAGCCATTCAACCAACTCAGGATAAGCCAAATGTGTTTGTGTTTTCCAGGATACAACGAGAGAGATGTGGCCCATCTAACCTTACCAACCAACCTTAGGCCGATGGATGAGATCCTGACAAGAGAGGAGCCACCACAGTCATATCAGGGAGGATCCATAGGGAACTCAGCAGACAATGAATGATGAACAAGGGACCTATAACCACAGTCATTCAATCAACACAGGATA